>JAGSXJ010000020.1:600000-758531 GCA_020726575.1 Plectosphaerella plurivora | reverse complement strand
AACGCGATCGGAGCTCTAGTCGTCGATTAACGAACCTTAAGGCCTATTTAATCCCGACGGGTAATACGCCGCGCTCTACGAGTAGTTTATTAGCTATATCTCTAACCTTACTTAACCGAGGAGGATACGATCGCGAATCTAGGTCGATTACGTAGTCGATAATCGTCTTCTCTTCGAGGTCGGTCATTTTCGTAGTATTCGGAGGGCTATCGCGTCGAGCGGTAGTACCGCGTAGGCGACGGAGTAGGGTAGTTTTCGGTATATCGTAGATCTTGGCAGCGCTTATAGTACTTAAACTCGGTTCGGTTTTTATTACTTGGATAGTAAGGATGATCTGGCTTTCTTTAGAAGGTATTGACATATCTGGTAGTGGAATAAACGCGTGACGGGAGTTAGGATATATAGAAGGTCTGCGCACTAGACTACTCGCCCGTCTGGACTACTCGGTGATCTTTGACGTTATATAATATTTATCTTCGATAATAATCGAACTGTCTATAGTAACGAGGGTCTATATATACAGGTTACAAACCATTTCGCCGTATGACACATGAGAATAAGGATAAGGGGGAGGAAAGGGGTTAAAGGCGCGGGTTTCTTCTACCGTGTTTCTTATTGTCAGTTCAGTCTTAGTTTGGGAGGCCCAGACTGATTCCTTGTTCTATGCTTACAACCTCCTGCAGGACTTGCCCATAATGGACTGTACTTTAGGGGTGTTGGCGGAGTACGACTTGCCGAGAGCGGTCTTCTCCTTCGTGGTCATCTCGTTCTTCTTGGCGTTGAGCATTGCAAAGTCTCGCCCCGTGTTCGACCGCCCGCCGGCAAGCTCACCCAGAACCAGGCCGAGGATTGCAAGCGGCGCTGATGCTGGATCCTCGACGATGGAGTAGATTGCCAGTCCTCCAGCGCCGGAGGCCTCGATGATTGAGGCGAGACGTCCGATAGCAGCGCCGACCCTGCCCATGGTCCCGGCGATGGGACCCAAAAATCCCAGGAGGAACAAGACGCCTTCGATGATGCTCAGAATGAGCTTCTTCTTCTGTGCCTCCTTCCAGTCCTTGCCGATCTCCTTGACCTGAGTCATGGAGGCGACTGCATCCTCGAGCATGAAGACGGGCACGGACAAGATCTCGACGGCATTGTTGAAACCACCATCCCAATCCTCGAGGCCGATGGACATGTAAACCATCTCGAATGACGTCGTGATGTTCTCCATGTTGTTTCGGGCCGCCGTGATGATGTCCTTGGGGTTGGGCACCTCAATTTTGCTACTCTCAATGGGCAGAGGGTAGCCGTTGTAGTAAAGGTTCTTGACGACGCACATGTTGCTGGTGTCGCACGTGTCCTGGCCCTTGGGGTTGTGCATTTGAGAGTAATAAAGCCACTCGGGAAGGATACCCTCGCTGTTGAGGAACTTCTCCCAGGCCGCCTTGTCCCTCATCTCGTACCAATAGGTGTAGTCGTCGTACGGCTTGCCTGTGGGTAGGTTGAAGCAGGATGTCTCTGTGGCCTTGTTGCGATCAGCGCCGACCGAGCCCGCCTTGTGTGCATAGCACCTGAAGTAGGTGTCCGAGACGCCGCCGTCCTCCTTGGCAAAAAGCATCAGCTTCTCGAGCCGGCCAGTCAAGGACTCAATGATGTAGTCCTTGTAATGACTGTACAAGCCGTCGTAGCCGTCAGCCGCGGCATCGAACCCTTCGAGTGATTTGGACAGCATCTTCTCGAGGACCGTGATTGCGTGCATGGCTGCGCAATGGGCAGGAATGTCGGCGGCGTCGCCGTCCAACTCGTCAAGCGAGCTGTACACCTTGTCGAACTTGCAGTTCATGTCCAGGTCCATCATGCCCCAGTCTGAGTTGGTCTTGTTCCGGGCGAGCTGGCCAGAATAGACGCTGAGATCGATGGCCCAATCGGTGGTTCCTCCCATGTTGAGGCTCTTGTAGTAATCGGAGCGGCGGGCCTTTGTGATGGGGCTCATCCAGGCGACCCATTCAGACCTGTCGTAGACAAGAATGTCAGAGTCGGACGACGCATCGTAGTAGCTGCGGTAGGCGGTGTCCTCGACTCCACTGTCGGCCAGGCGCATGAGCTGATCCATCTCGGCGTCGGCGATGTAGCCGCCCTCTCGGGTACATTGACCAGGCTTGGCAGGAGACTGGTTGCGGGCGCCTTGGAACGTACAGTCCGGACCCTCGCAGCCAACCTGGGACATCTTGAAGCTACGGCCGTAGCTGCTGACTCCGACCAGGATCTTGTGAGACGGCACACCAGCCTTGGTGATCATTGACAAGGAGCTGTACGTCATAGTACTGTTGACGTGTGATCGGAGACAGTTCCCGCCCTCGCAGCCGTCGTGAGCCCACTTGCTTCCCACGTCCCACTGGCCGGCAAGGTCGTACGTCATGTACACGATGTAGTCGACGACCTTGGCCATTTCGGCGATAGGGAAGGCCTTGAGGTACCAGAAGGATGCCGGCGCGGCAATGGCGAGCGTCTTGCTGGTTCCCAGACGCCTCTTGACGAGCTGGAGGAAGGCAAGGTAGTTTTTGCCGTCCTCCTCGGTGCCGGGCTGGCTGCCGTCAATGTCCGTGGCGCCGGGATACTCCCAGTCGATATCGAGACCGTCCAGATTGTTGGCGTTGACGAAGGCAACCAGATTGGTGGCGAACTTGACGGCGTTCTGGGGCTTGACGGCGTTGCGGATAATGTGACTCGTTGCCGGCTCATTGGAAAATGCCCAGCCGCCAAAGGAGATGACCTTTTTGTACGAAACCTTCTCCTTGACAAACTTGTCGAACTGTTCCTTGACGTCGGGGCCGGCGCTGATCTGGAAGTCCTCGCTGATCCACCCAAAGGCAAAGTGGATGACATCGTAGTGCCTCTCGGGGATCTGTGAGACGTCCATGTTGAGACAGGGCCGCTTGAAGTTCCAACCCTCAAAGTAGCCGAGCCTCCTGAACTGAGAAGGTGCTGTGTCCTTGTTGACGATGTCCATGCCGCAGTTGGAGACACAGCCGTACGTACCCTCCTTGGCCGTTCCGGGCGTGTTGTCGACGGTGGTATCAACACAAAAGTCCTTGGTGGTACCACACTGGCCCCAAATATTGCAGCAGACGTTGAGGGGGCAGGGGTTCAAGTCGGCGAGCTTGGCGTTGCCACTGGGCTTTGCGGTGCCGGGCTTCTGCGGACCGCAGACGGCGTTGCTGATTGAAGACGGCATGGGCGGCGTCCCCTCACTCAGGCAGATCTGGTGGTACTTCTGAAGGAGACCACATCCGGTCCATCCCCATGTCTTCCCCTTGTTGAAGTTATGGAGCTGGTCCTCAGAAATCCGGTGCCTGTCGGCAATGTCGTAGCATCCTTCGTCGGGCTGAATGGTGTAGGCGAAACAAGACCCGTCGCTGTTCTTCTGGGGTCTCAGGTCCGGGAGCTGTCCCTGGCTGCAACAGACCGGGGATCGCACCACGAGGCTGTTGCACCAGGACTGGGAGTTGCGGTTGAAGCTGTAAAACTGTTCCAGAGTGATGCCGCACTCGGCGGCAATTGACGTACAAGTGTCGCCCTTTTCGACAATGACGTACTTGCACTCGGCGGCAGCGAGTCTCATGGCTGGCTTGGGCTCGGGCTCGGGTTGAGCGCCGCTGGAGCAGCACACCTCGCTACCGGCCTCGAGATTGTTGCAGAGCTCGGAGCTGCCGCCGTTGAACTTGTACAGGTCGAGGAGCTTGATGCCGCACTTTTGCGTGGCGATGGTGTAGCAGCTGTCGGCTGCCTCGACCTTGACAGTCTTGCAAACGGCGCGAGAGTCAAGCTTGCCTGGTGCGACCGAGGACGTCGGCTCGGCGGAGACGGAAGTGACGCTGAGGATTGTCGACCGGCTTCTGGAAGCCGCAGGCGCTGTCTGGTTGTTTCTGCTGCCCTTGGCCTCGGGAATGGCCTTGTCGGCTCCCATGCTGAGGGCCGACGCGGGAATGATGTCGATGGCGATGCCCTTCCACAACTCCAGCTGCTCGAAAGCAGAGATACAATCGCCTTCGGACCAGCCCTGCATAGCGCTGAAGGCGTCAGAGACCTTCCCGGTGGTGTCGTAGAAAATGCCAAAGTCCTGGCTCGAGGGCTTTTCGGTGCCGCAGAGCTGTGCGGTTCCCTTGATGGGGAGCGAGGTCGCCCTGGCAGCCACTGACTCGGCGAAGCGGTTGACGAACGCGGCGGCAGCTGATGTCTTGCGGATCTGGCGGCCAACCCAGATGCCGACGACGACGTTGCCAGATCTTGCGAGGAGGGTCGTGGCACCACAGGTCGGGTCCTCCACCAGGTTCTTCTGGAGCTGCAGCAGCGCGTTGGCCACGTCCGAGGCGGTTCCGCTTGTGGCCTTGTCGCCTGACCAGCTGACCTGAACGTCGACCTCTGAGGACCTGAGCTCCGCGGAAGCCAGGCAAGGGGGCCCGTACTTTGTTTCGTCTGCCTGGGCTCTCTTCGAGAGGGACTCGGGGACGCTGCAGGCCCTGAGAACGACGCTAGACGAGGTGATGGACGTCTGGAGAGAAGACTGGAAAAGAATGGTCTCGTTGCACGACTTGAGGGCCGAGATCGAGGGGACCACCGACCAACTGAATCCAGTCGGACCGGAGTCAGAGCAACGGCCGGGGCAAAGGCTGCTGCGTGGCGGCTCAAGGGAAGGAGGAGGGCCGGGAAACGTGCCAAAATCGAAGCCTTTGGGGTCGGCGACGGCGGCGACGAACGGGGCGGCGGCCAAGAGGCCAAGCCACCCCCCGACAGAGGCGGCGATGTGTTGGCCTCGCATTGTGATCGGATGAAACGGAGACGAACAAATGGGTGAAAAGAATGAGACTGATGATAGGCAAGAGGGGTGGCGAGAAAAGAGTGATGGCAGTCAACACCAAAGACGGACAGATTGTTGTCAGTGTTATGTGCCTGATCAAGGTATATGCCCTCAGAGACGGAGATTGGAAATACGAATGAGACCGAAAGACTTATACGGATTCACATGTCGACGTCGCTTGGACGGTCCAGGCGTAGATTAAAGTATACAAGATTAGCATCCAGGCTGGAGCCATTCTGCAGAGCTCTCGATGAGTACGGAATACCTAATACCGAGAGGAGAGGTCTAGACGCGGCCTTTGCGCTGGATGGCTCTGGACTGGCCGAGCCTTCCCGGACTCATTTGGCTTCCATGAAAAACATCGTGGCAATTTTCAATCAAAAGACCGTTTTCTCGCAAAGGATTCTTCATGAGCTCCGCCACAGGGGGTTCAATGCATGCCGGGAGCATTCCGAGTCTCTGCATAGGTACGATGCTGGGAAGGAATAACATTTCCGGTATTCCACCAATACATACCTATGAGGGAGGGTTTGTCTGCACTGCCCCGAACTTCTACTATCCCTAAAAGGAAGCTGGTTGTGGTCCCCCTGCCCGATCCGGAGCTTCTCGTTCGCCTGCTCGGTCTCGCCCAGTGCAACGCTGCGGCGCCATTTTCTCTTCCACGTGCATGGACAGAGAAGAGCGCGATCTGGTGGAAACAAGCCTCTGCATCTCTCGGCAGACGCATTTCGAGTGAAGCTTAATCGACACCCCTGTCTACAGTAAAGGCCGCCATTTGCGCTCGGTTAGACTTTGACGGTTAATTCGACCTCGCATTGCGTGAGTGCAATTTGCAATGTTCAGGAGGAGAAATACGAGGGCATCAAAATGGAATGGCCTAGATTCAGGAGAAGCTCTCTAGGTCACTATTCCTAGGAACTTCTTCGGAAGGGTGCGTGTGTTCAAGTCAAGGTCAAATCTCACTGGTAGCTGTGTGTCGCTCGTGCTAATAAGGAAAAGGATACCTTACGCCGACCGCTCGCACAGCTTGTCTTTCCTTGTAACATCCAGGTTTTCAACTGGAGCCGCGGTTCTTCATCGACTTCGGGGGGTATCAGAACGACAAATCTGCATCGACCCGACAAGAAAGGAGGAGAAGTGCATCGCTCTCTTTTCCTTGCCTTTATTCTGTCTTTTTCACTCCCGTGGTCACCGTCAGATTCTCCCTTCTGAATTTCGCCTCTCGGTACTGAAACGTCCATTCGCCATGCGTTTCCGCTTCAAACCTTTGGCCATGCTCGCCATGAGCATGGCTCTCGACGTGGTCCATGCAGGATGGGAGGTCAGAGGTGTCGAGGCCCTCTTCATGTACACGGCATACCGTATGGATGTCGACCTGAGCTCGGCGGCAGCCATTGCCGCTGGGACATGGGACCCAACCGACCCTGATGCCGAAAAGCCGTGGAAGTTGGGGCGCAACCTTCCCGACAGAACTGGGACAGCCCTAGACAGGCCGGTCCCGGCACCGGCCGGCAAGTATGGCCTTAACTTTCACGAGTTTGCCCGCCTCGCCGGCAGATCCGCCTTCACCTATCCCCGCGACGGCCCCGAAAGGAACGCGATCAACTCATGGGCGCCCACGCTGCTTTCGGTCAAGAACATGGCCAGATGGCTATGAATGCGGACCGACACACGTGGGTTGCACATTGGCTGGTTGACGCTGCTGTACTATACTCTGGCAAAGCTCTACATGAGGTGTTATCATCTGATGGCAGAGCGCAAAGCCGCCTCCTCTGCCTTTGTTCAAGCTGACAATTATTCACGAATAACAAGTGCGTTAGTTGCTGGCATAGGACGAGCTTTGGCATAGGACAAGCTTTGGAATAGGATCGACTCGATGGCACAAAAATGCCAGGCCAGCTAGGGCACAGGACGCATCACAAAACATGATCGTTCGCAGGCGTCGCGTGCTCGTCCACGCCAAATACATCCTCATCAAGAAACCTCGCCACCCCGTCGTCCCACTTCTTGCCCTCAAACCTCATCCTGGCCAGCGCAACGCACTTATCCGCGGCGTCACGGCAGCCGATCAAGCTGTTCCACTGGTCGAGGTTGCCGAGATTCTCCGGCTCCGGGATCGCATCAGAAGGGTGGTCGTAGTGCGCGTGTTTGTCGCTGTTCTGTCCAAAGTACGTGTGGAAGTTGAGGATCGCGCCCCAGCGATCAGTCGTGCCGGGCTTATACGTCAGGGGATCCACGCTCGTCTGGTCCTCCTTGTTCAGCGGCACGCGCTGCGTGTGGCCGATGGCGTACGAGTCCTGGATGACGTGGAACATGCTGCCTAAGGCGCGGCGGCGAATGTCCAGGGCCTTGAAGGGCGTCTTGGGCGCGAGCATGTAGCTCAGGGGCTGGAACATGGGCGGTACGGAGCTGCCGGGGACACTGATGGGCTTCGCCAGAAGGTCGCCCAGCTTGGTGTCCTTGAGCAGGTTGTCGGGGGTGATTCCATCCTCGCCGTTCGAGAGCTTGTACATGACCTCCATCCAGATCATGACCCTCCGTTTGGTCTCCCCGGGCTGCTCGCCCACGGCCGCCGCCATGCAGTGCAAGAACTGCATGTCTCCAAAGTGGCCGCGTCCGATGACATTTACGAATCGGTCGCCGTCAAGCTGAGCCGGATTCCACTCCTTTTCGCCGGAGGTGAACTTTGTCCACCACAAGAACCCTTTCGCGTACGTATGGTTGACATCGGCCTCGTCGTCGAACAGGAGGCCCGCCGGGTCGTCATTCCAGATGACGCCGCGGATAAACTCCCAGTCCGCGTTGTTGGCGGAGCTCAGGCTTGTGTTGGGCGCCACGCCGCTGCTGGGCACGTTGATGAGCGCAGAGAGCGTCAGGGACTCGTGGATAGGGGCATGAAAGAAGCCGCCGGGGCCGCCGCTGATGGACATGGCCGGCTCGACCACCGTGCCTTCGTCATCATCGCCAAAGGTGAGCTTGGAAGGAACAGGTTCGAAGGCCGTCATCTTGTCTTGGTGTGGTCACGGTGTGGGAGCGTGAGCAGGCAGGAAGTTTGAGGATAATGCGCGGCCAGAGATTGACGACTCGTCGAGGCAGGTATGAGACAAGTGAAGTAGTGTGGGCTGCCACTTGAGGTAGCTTCTGGTGAAACATCATTCTTGTGTAGTGTGTTCCAAGGATAACCTCTGCGTCCGGCACTCGTCGTGCATGTCAAATGCCACCCATCCAGATCGTGACTCTATTCCAGTGCCGCTCCGAGCACTCTCGAATCCGCGTGGAAGTATCTCAGCTATCCACATGCATCGAGGGATGAAGCGGCTTGAAATAGAGCTTCAGACGTCTCGAACTCACCGCCAAATGCAAGACAACACTCTGTTTGACCCGTGTCATGCTGTCTTGCCCTATACATTTCTCTCATTGGTAGGGATCGGAGAGCGGCCGCAACGGCCCGGCCGGAAAGGGAACGAGCCGCTGCGGGGGCATGTAGGGAGCTCTTCAGCTGCCTCGCGAACAACGATCATGGCTTTAATGGAAACTCTCTCTGACGATGTCTTGGTCGAGCTTCCTGATCGCAAACAATGACGCGATACAAGCTCACTCTGAGCAATGGCCAAAGACGTACCTTGTACATGTCGAGGACTTGGGCGTTCGAGGGTAGCACATAGCTGATGAGCACAGGTAAATCAACGAGTCGTTGTGTTTGCTGAGGAGCGTGGTGATTCCAGTGGTTCAGGTGTTATAAGTAAGCCTCGTGCCCAAGGTCAATAATGATAGCTCTCCTATCTCCGGCACGTCACAAAAATTCCTCCATCCAGACACTTTCTTAGTTCTTACAAGCCCCCCAAAGTCAATCTTCCTCATCCCAAGTTCCTCAACATGGCCACCGTACAGGAACCTATCCACGCTGGGGGAGGCCCTGGACAGAGCGAGATCCCTGGCGATGCCGAGGTCGGCTGGCAGGAGAAGACGACCGGCAACGACGCCAAGTACCGCGTCAAGGCCGAGGACTACGACATCCAGGAGGCCGATGGGTCCGGCGACGGGCCTGAGGCCAGCGGCCCCGCCTTCAGCAACGTAGCTGTCAACTGGGTCGTCGGCACTCAGGGCGTACCCAGCGATCAGGTGCAGCAGCAGACGTCCATCACGTACTACACCCTCAAGAAGGCTCCCTGGTGGTCGATTTACACCTACGAACTCACCATTACCGCCACTGACACGGTGAGTACCTCCGGAATCATGTTTTACCCCTTCAAGTCTCGGTCTCGCGAGTTGTCCCATGTGATAGCCACGTGGCATGTTGCTTGCTTGACAGACTCCTGATGACTACTAAGACAACCGTCTAAGAAAGTTACTGACTCCGTGATATCTTAGTACGACTACAAGTTCACCGACGCATCGGGCGACACGTACACCCTCGACGTGTGGCAGAACTCGGGATCACACTACGTGCAATACAGATCGGATGCCCCGACCATCGTCAGCATTTCCGGCAGTTAAGCATACTCTAGTAGATGCGAGGCGGAGCTAGCTTCGAGCCGTGAGGAGTATCGGGCCCCGCCCGTGGTATCAACGGTGCTTCTGCAGAGCTGGACAAACAAATTATTCAATATATTGTGTGAAAATGTGAAAAATCGAATGTAAATGGCTCCGAACTTGGTGATGGCCGGACACATGTAGGGGTTGGACAACAGTACAGCTTGGACAACAGTACTGTTTGGACGACTGTTTAGCTTGGGCAACAGGACGGCTTAAACCAAGCGGTGGTTCAGGGGTCCGGCCAATTTCTCGGTCATGGCTTACACAGAACCAACGCGATGCTGGCCTTGAGACGAACAACAATGACTTGGCTGCCGAATATCAAGCCACCCAGCCCCTGTCCTCAATAGCACCATTGGACGTGAGAGATCCTAACTGGCCCCATGCATGCAGAAAAGATGACGGCCTGGCTGATTAGTAGTAGCTGTGCATTTACGCGTATGATCCGCTACTCCGGCTGGGAGGCTCACGACTTTCGCGCATTGTGACTGGCAATATCGACATTTCAATGCCCATTACCAGCGGGTCAATCTGCAAGCTGATAGGTTATCTTGCCGAAGTGACGGTCATGAGGAGCATGGAAACTGCTGCGCCCATGCTGTGCTGACCCCCCCTTCCCCCCATATGAGGTGCATCGTGAGCGACACCCCTGCCACCACCAAAGTACTTAAGAAGGAAGCTGAGGCCCCAGTTGGCAGCACGAAATAGAGTGACGGCACTCCAAGAACACCTATTCTCCTCTGCCTTCCAGCAATTGTACAGCGCACAATGCATTCCCTCTCCGCCCTTTTCTCGTCCTTCGTGGCAGCTCTAGTGCTGGCTACGCCAGTCCTAGGAATCGGCAACGGGGCCCAGATCACTCTTTTCAAGAGGGACGCGCCACTCACCTCGCGAGACCTCGAATCGGCTGCCATGCACGGCGTGAATATCACCGAGAGTACGTCCCTCTGCTTGCTACACGTCATGGAAAACCAGGCCAACAATCAACAGTGTTTAGGCACACGATTGTCAAGCGCTCCAACGAGAACGGCGACCCAGAAGAGTGGACCATTTGGGTTCACAACAGCTTCCAGGAGTTCGAAGAAGAATTGCCTTCCGAATCGGCGTCAATCTCGAGGGTGCGAGCACGGCAGGTGCACGCCAAGCCAGTCTCCCCATTGTTCTCCGGCGGTCCCTATCAGTGCGCCTATTACACCTATACTGACAAGACCTCGACCTCCTCGCCTACCACAGGCGGCACGGACGAGATTGTGCGCTGGTGTGACGCCCGCCGAGGCTATTTCGATCTCAACAGCGCCTACGAGCTGTCCAACCCCACCAGGCAGATTCTCATCGTCGCAGGCTCGAACGGAGGCACGAACGCTTTGTTCAGGACGGAGAAGATCGGCACCAATGAGGTAGAGGTGGGCACATGGGATATCCGTGATCTTGTGCGGGAGTCCGGCAACAGGTACAAGCGACAGATCAACGGCAAATGGTATCTCGGTGCCGAGGGAGGAATTAACTGTTTCGGGACGTTTCTTCCGATTCCCTGGTATAATGTGCGTTGGTTTCTTGTTAGGACAGACCGCCGGTCGGATTGAGGGCGGCAGCTCCAGGTTTGTTGGCCAAGACATGCTTCATTGATCGCAGAGTAAAGATCAATCTGGTTGAGATCCAGCAGTTCGAGGGGTAATACACGATTCAAGTCTGAGTCAAGACAACGAGTAAGGTCATGCCGACGGCTCAAGTGAACCATGGTGCGTCGCAATCGTGGCTTCCCTGCCACTCCTTGCAGCGCGGGATCCTTCGTCTTTGTTTGTGTCTGAGGCAGCCAAGAGTGTGATGCATGTATCTGACGCGAACATATCACGCATCAGGCCACGGGCGGGGTATGTTCCTGATGCATGTCGACCTATGTAACCGTCCCTTGCCGCCCTGAGCCCATCATCGTCTCCTTCTTGCTTACCCCTTCTCCGTACCAAGTTGACGGCCTGACTAGTTGTTCACCACAAGGCCTACGCCCCAAGCTCTGATCATCCAATCCTCAGCAGAACGTCATCCCAGGCCAACAAGCAACATGGTAGGTCAAGACGATTACGTCAAAAATGCGCAGGAGATTCTGGCCGAAAGCAGCCCCGAACTCGCCTCGAAACCCGCTTTCCAATCTGTCTTTTCTTTACCCTCGCCTTACAATCTGGGGCCGCCTGCAAGGAGCATCTCAATTCTGCAGACTGGAAGCGCTTCAGTGCGACCTTCCTCCGATACACGGGCCAGGAGGCCTCGCCTTCCTCCAACGGTGGACCCGACGTCTTCGACGAGGTCCGGACCGAGTGTCGGACTCTACTGGAGGGTCGTCCGGACTTGCAGGATCAGTGGGATGAGATCTATGGACCCCGGGAGAAATGGCAAAGGGTTTATGACGCCGTCCAGCAGTCTAAGAGCGGAGAGGCGCGCAAAGGTCTTTTGTTGAGGTAGTGCATGGTGAGCGGGACCGCTCCTTTGGTGCAGTAGCAAGCTCAATTTCTGTAATACGGATGCCGAGCCTAACAACATAAGCTATCATGGATTCACTGCCGATTATGCTTCACATATCGTTCTGAAACCTTCCCGGCCGTTCCAACCGTGCAACGTCCGGAATAAAGAAGAGCGAAAAGGCAAAAACATACAACACCGGGTATTCGCTGGTCGTCACCGACCCAACTACTAATCCAGCCCTCACTGGCTTGACTATGGGAGAGCGGACAGGATCCCGTATTTTCCAGTGGGTATGGTCGTATGTACTGGCATTGGAGCTTTACGGCTACTAGTATCCCAGCCCTGCCAGCCTAAACCAACGGTGCTGCGGGCAGTGTAGTGCTACCGATGGGTCGGGCTTGCTCTGGGTTTTGGTTGGTTGATAGGTTCTTACTAGTAACTTGAAGCCCTCCACTTTCCCTGACCCTGTTTCTCATGAGCGGGCGCTTCCCTCGCAGATCCCTCCCTATACAAAACCCCTTCAAAGCCCGGCCATGAACTTCGAAGTTTAACCTCCGGCAAACACAGATTCGTCGACTATCTGCACCTGGTATTTCAACTTCCACCTCACCACGCGCCTCACCCAATATCTGCGAGCACCACACAACAACAGGTCTTCTCAGCAGGAGAGAAATCATGGGTCTCCTCGAACTTCCCTCCGAGCTGCTGATGGCCATCGCGCAGTGGCTTCCGTCGCCAGCCACGTTCGCCATGGTTCACCCTGCTCTCCGGGAAGCCGCCGCAGACCGCCTCTATTCCGATATTACCTTCACCTGGTCACAAGACGATCCCACCCCTCGTATTAGTTTGCTGCTTCGAACATTGCTTGAACGGCCAGAACTTCGCCAATACGTTCGGACCCTCAATTTACAATGCGATCGCCTCATGTCGTCTGTTACCACGGGTGGGCAGCCAGAGGCTTTCCAGCTGGAAGACGCTGGGCTGGGTATTGCAGAGGAGCAATTGGTGGCCGAGATCCAATCGCTTGGATTCACGAAGCATGAACTTGCCTCGGGATGGGCGAACAAGATGCGCCTGGGCAACTCGGATGCCGTCCTGGCGCTCCTTATTGCATTGACACCCAACATTCGGCGACTCTCTCTCTCTCCCAAATGGACTGTCGACCTCACCTATCTCGGTCTCGTTTTCCAAGCGGCACTTTGTCCGGGCCATCTGACAGTTGGGGCAACCCGGCTACCAACGTACGAAGACTTGACCTTCGTCTCATTGACCCCTTGCTTTCTTGTGGAGCACCTCTTTGACGCTCCCGAGGAAGACAACATTCTCGCCCTGTTCTATCTTCCCGGCGTAGAGGAACTCGTCATTCCCATCGCCAGTCGCTCCAAGATGAACTGGCCATACGAACGCCCTCCGAAGCCGACTTCGCTGCGATCACTCGAGATTCACAGGCTCCGCGAACAATTCCTGGGACCGGTGCTGTCCGTCTGCTCGAACCTGCAGAGCCTGCACTACAGGTGGCTCCTGCACAACGGCGTGGACCAGCCACACAACGAATCGCCCCTGAATCTGACGGAGATGGCCTCGAATATTGCCAGTCACTGCAGCTGCACACTCACGACCCTTCGGATCGATGCAGCTACGCAACTCTCCCCCGGTGACTGCGACGATCCCCCGCTGGAATTTTCCGGTTCGCTGGTGCCTCTGAAGGAAATGACGGCGCTCCAAAAGCTGCGCCTTCCATGGCCCTTTGTATGCGGCACTCTAGACGCGCCATTCGATGGAAGCATCCGCAACCTTGCTCCAGGAAGCCTCCGTTACTTACAGCTTGCACGTCAACTCGTCCGATACGAAGAGTTCTGGTGGACGCCAGCCGAACTTCTGGGCCTTATCGCGGCTGAGATGGACGCTGGGCTTCTCCAGGCAGTGCCGAGGCTGGAGGGAATTCGCACATCACTGGCTCGCACGATGAGGGGGGTCAAGGTTGATGGCGAGGTTCTGCAGGAGATGGGCCGTTTGCGTGCCAGTCACCTCCAAGTCGAAGTTGATGAGCCAGACTGTTCTGTCTACATATCCACGCGACCAGATAGCCAAGTCCGTTACCACATGTAATCGAGCGAGCCCATATCTAGGCCGAAGCCGGCTTCCTGGACCAAAGGACAAAGTTCTTCCTGCAGGACTGGATCTGACCAATGCCATCTATACCTCCAGCGATCTCGTTCAGATCATACGGCGCTGTTCCTTCGTTTCCGAGAACGACGGCTCCGACTTCAGGCACCGTGATGTCGCAACCCCATTTTGTCTTTCGAAAATATGTCAGCCCCTTGTTAAGCTTTTACACCAGTACTACCGCATCCCCAGTGAAGGGTGAGGAAGGAATTCACTTACCTTGATGTTGGTACCGCACGGATCCATGTATTGAGCAGCCCGCCTCCATTCAACATTTCCCACGGCGAGCACGCGTGCCTTGGGCTCGCGAGTCGTCATGTCCTCATTGCCCATCTGATAGTATTGGTGGAACGCGAAGATCTCGCCACATTTGCGCGAGAACCTGTGGTCTGGAGTCTGGCCCGCCGGCGGCGGTCTCTTCGAAGCGTATGCTCCAGAGGCGAATGCTGCCTGGCAAATGTCGAGGGCCTCCTTCACCGGGCTGTCGGGGAGACCGTTGATAAAGCCAGATGCGCCCCTTTGAGACGACGACAGAATAATCTTGTTGTCAAAGGCGAGGATAGTAATGACGGTGGGTAGGTTCACAGGCTTGCCGTTCTCGTCGAATTCTGGGTTGTACTGGAGGATGTCCTCCTGCATCTCGGCGTGGGCGTCAATAGCCATCTGTTGCAGCTGGGCGGGCGAGACGTTTTCCACCGACTCCTTGAACACGAGGTATGTGGAGAAGAGCCACCGATACCTGTAGTCAGCCTCCTGCTTATTCTTGCGGTTGTTAAGGGCAAAATGATGGTCTAGTCTGACGCCGAGGGCACCCTGCGGTGCCTTGCGGTTTCTGAGATCTGCCGCCTCGAGGACATTTGCAAGGGTAGCAATGAGAACAAAGAGACAAACAAGACTGAGGTTGAGCTTCAGAAGAGCCATGATGAGGAGAGTGAAGAGAAGCAGAGACAACCGGCGCACGGGGGTTGCAGGATGTCGGCCCTCGAAGCAAGGTCACGGGAGCGCTCTCGACAAGTACTGTAATGAATTCAACGCCCACCCTGCAGGTGACTGACTGATACTACCACCTTCAACGCTAAGAAAAAGCCAACAAGCCGACGCCGGCCATACTTGGCGATGGCCGCGCGGGACGCCCGGTAAGGGATTCCTGTCTGGCATGCCCAAGCAGGCTGTGCCGCTGCGCATGATGCCACAATTACTCGCGTACATTCGGCCCCAGGCTCCTCCGATGGTCTTTTCTTGACCGCTTCGTAGGCTAGTAGAGCCGACAAGTCGCGGACCCCGAGGTTTGGCGGTTGGAAAGTTTGGCGTAGGCTTCGGCACCTTCTGGATCGGGTGTGAAATTTCCACCGAACCCACAATCGATGCCACCCGTGCTTACGGAGATCAGGGCAGACAAGAAAGAGATCTACAAGGTGGCCAGCCCTTTTCGCGGAAACGGCTCGCTTCAAGACAAGCGGGGAGGTTTCCGGTCTGCGTCGCTTCGAGTTCAATGGGTCTTAATCATCAGACGCGGAAAAGGTTGCAGATCAGACTGACCGTTGGTACCTGAATCAAGTAGATGTCATGTCGATCTATCACACGAACTCTCTGCTGCATCAAAACAAACCCATCAGCAGATGCTCATGCTACGGCGTTGGTGGAGCAGAGAGGAGAAGAACCCTGGGAGACCCATCAACTCCCTACCCTACTATTCTCAGCGGACGCATTTCGGGGCCATCCTGGTTATTCACACTAGCGCCAACGGCAAGCGCCAACGGCCAGAGTGAGTGAGTGTTCGTCGAACTCCAGCGTCGCACCGACCCACCCGTGTTGCAGAAGCTTTGCTTGGCAAGAGACCAACAGACCAACAGACCGAAGACAAGGCAGCCAGCCATATGCATCTGCCGGAGGCAGACATGGAGGGCACTGCGGGCGACCTTTTGCCGGAGTGCCCAGCCCGGGGTTGTACGTATTGTAGCATTCGGCGACATGAGTGTTCAAGGATTCTTTCCGCTCAGCCTTTCCATTCTCGGCCCCCAGACCGACCCGCAGCGGCACCCCCTTCGCTTCAGTTGTGAATTGCCGCTTCTCAATCATCCGCGGAACGAACTTCAAGGCTGGTTGGTTCGTTGGCCCGCATGACTTTACCGTGATTGTGGATCGGCGGTGGCAGCGGCTTGCCCGATGTTAGGATCCCGAGGGTTAAGGGTTTTCAAGCCGCCCAGGCCGGGGTGGCCTTAATTCTGATATGTAGGTGGCCTGTTCCGCACGCACTTTTGTCGAGTCGTCGGACGATCTCGAGCCCTGGCTTTGGATTCTCAGCAAAGGACTTTGTGAAACCAGGAAAACCCAGCATGTTGCTTTCAGTTCCTAGCTGTCGTTGCGTGGCGTTGTTCGTCCTGGTCAACGCAGCCGCTGGCGCTGCGCTGGGCCCAAGATACGGCTTCACCTCTGCGAATCGGTTCTACGGAAGGGCCGATAATGATGGCTACAACGCCGAAGACCTGTCATATCTGAAAAAAATTGCCGCCATTGGAGACTCGTACTCTGCTGGTATTGGCGCCGGAGCCCGTTTGGGAGGGTTTGATGGTGAGGAGCCCCCCCCCCCTTTCCCTACATGTACCTTAGCCATCAGTGGCACACAAACAAAGACTGATGTTCTCTTGCAATAGACTGGCAATGCAGCCGTTATGACCATTCTTATCCGTATCTCTTCAGCCAGGACGAGAGGCTCGGTGATCCCAGCGGTCGCACTTTTGAGTTCAAGTCTTGTTCGGGCGCCGTCGTCGACGAGGTTATCGAAAAGCAAATTCCGACGCTGAGCAGCAACCAACAAGTCATCCTTCTCTCAGCAGGTGAGTGAGAGGCTATCAGAGGCCATAGTATTGCGAAAATCTGTCAGGGCTGACTGTGGGGCAGGCGGAAACGATGCTGAGCTCGTCAACATCCTGAACCAGTGTGTTTTCCAGTGGCTGACGTTCGAAAAGTCGCAAGGCATCGTGGGAAGAATCGCCGCCTTGTTACGGGAGCCATGGGCCCTGAACCTTGACTGGGAAGATCTCTCCCGCGGCTGCCCTGGGCAGTTGACGAGGTCCGACGAGATCATCACTTCTTCGGATTTCTCGACGAAGCTTGACCGCCTCATCGAAAGTGCAAAGAAGAAACTGGCCTCCGAGTAAGCGATTTTCAACCCCGGCTCACTGGCCCAGTCTATAGGCCGCCCAGTTCTAACAAGTATTTTTAGTGGACACATTTATTACACTGGTTACGCCAAGTTCTTCTCAGAAGACTACTCGGACGAATGCGACAAGGTGTCTTGGTCTCTGTGGATATACGTAAGTACCGCCAGCTCTCTTCTGATTTCAATGATGAGAGCAAGTCATCTCACTGGTGGTGTAGAAACTAGCTTCCATCTGGATTCCAGCTGCCCGGTTGGACTCGTTCAACCGCATGGTGATGAACGGACTGGTAGATCGGATGAACAAACAATTGGTACGTTCCAGCTGTCGACTTTGGCTTACATTGAGACAAACTAACGGTAATGAAGAAAGCTGCTGTGGACCGCGCCGGCGATCAAGTCACCTTTGTCGACTATGATGAATTTGTTGGCCGATTCAAGGGAAGATTCTGCGAAAGTGGCGTTGACGAAGGATCTATCTTGGATACTTCTGGCGAAAGGTACGTTGAACCTACCGACTTGATTGATCCGGCGAAGTTGACCACATTTGGCAGCCCTCGGTCCATGTTCTTCCGATTCCATTCAGAGGATCCTTTCGGCATCAATCCATGGAAGAGGAGTACTCTTGGACACGGAGAGGCCACCTTCGAAGGCGATGTGAACACTTTCGCGCGTGCCGTTGAATACGTTGACCCGGATGCTCGCCTCAAGCACGAGGACAAAGTCGAGGGCGACACTAGGGCGGCTTTCAAGGCTCTCAGCGACGATGATTCTTTGCAGCGGGCTGGAGAAGTGCCCAACCTTCTACCCGACGGGTGAGTTCACTTCCCTGATAATCTGGGTTCTTGCCATTGAGCTACTGACGGGCAACCTGCAGATACGGACGTGTCTTCCACCCGCAAATTCTTCTTCACCTCATCATCAAGAATCGAATCATTTTTGAGATTGCCAACAGAAACCTGGCAGACCACTCATTGGACCCCCTTCCCGTCATTGGAGAGCCAATTGGAACATGTCCTATTGACTCTGGCGACGACGTGGACACCGTCTTGACATACAGTCCCGTTGCTGCTGGCGAGGGAGTCAAGAAAGGCACTAAGCTCCGAATCCTGCCCGTCGGCGACTCAATCACTGTTGGATTTCCAGGGCGGAGCGATGGCGATGGCTACCGCCGTCAGCTTAAGAATAATTTGTCTGGTAAGTGCTATTGTTGTCCTCCTCACGCCTGTATGATCTATCGCAAGCTCACACATACAAGGAGACGAGGTAGTCTTTGCTGGGACAGAGTTCACGGGGTCCATGGACGATGGCTACTTTGTAAGTACTTCCCCGCTACAGATACTGGATGGGAGATGGCTAACTCCAGAGACGTAGGCTGCGTGGTCGGGCAAAACGATCCAGTATATTTCAGACCATGCTCAGGATTCACTGAAGCAACGGCCCAACATCATTCTCGTTGCAGCCGGCACAAACGACATGAACCCGAACGGTGCTATCTCGAAAGAGGGGAACGATCCAGCTGGTGCCGCGGAACGTCTCGGTAAGATGATTGACAAGATGGTTGACGCTTGCCCCGATGCGACCATCCTCGTCGCCATGATCGTCAACACCTGTAACCAGGATCAGTCGCCAGCGACCAAAGAGTATCAGAAACTCATCCCTGGCGTGGTGCAACAGCGCAAGGACGACGGAAAGCACATACTTGCTGTTGACTTCACCACATTTAAGACAAGCGACCTTGCAGACTGCATTCACCCAACACCTGACGGATACAAGATCATGGGCGACTACTGGTACAGCTTTATCCACCAGATCCCCGAGAACTGGATCAAAGATCCTGTCGGGTCAGACCCGACGCGAAACAGCAATGAGGGCCTTGATGGAAACATTCCGCCTCCGGATTGGGGCACTATACCCATACACGTCACATCCAAGAACGCTGTCAGGGATGCCGCCGCTGCTGCCCTAGGAGGGAGTAGTAAGCCCACCACCTGCAACGGCAACCCCAACTGGAAGGCCTCCGGGAAGATCGCACTCGGCGGTGTCGGCAAGTCCGGTCCCTGGAAGTTCCGCCGTGACTGGCGGGAGGCTGGCGAGGTCGCGTCCGGACTGGGATGGGGCAATGCCGGCGTTAGACTGCACGACATGAACGGCGACGGGAAAGCCGGTGAGTTGCCGGGTCTTTTTTTCTTGAGGATGGTGGCAACATTCTGACAATACGGCTTAGATTATGTCTGGATCCATCCAGACACGGGTGAGATCCGCTGCTGGCTCAACAACCTACCGGCACCTTGGTCTCCCGCAGGGAACAACAACAGCATCATTGGTAGCGGCGTTGGCCCTTCGAACACCATTTTCTTGGCTGTAAGTGTTTGGTACTCCCGGAAAGCTGATGGTGACACACTTGCTGACAGAAGACAGGACATGAACGGCGACGGGGTAAGTTGACTCGCGGCCCTTCGTGGTTTAACCACGACTAGTTTTCATGCAGCCCAAGACTCTACAACTTTAGAAGATGCTGACCCCGAACAGATGGACGACTACCTGGTCGTTGATGGGAAGAGAGGATCCGTTCGTGTTTGGTGGAACTATGGCCCCGACGACAGCTGGGTGAACGGCTGGAAATTTGTGGCTGGCGGCGAGATCGCGTCCGGCGTTCCACATGCCAACCTCGATACAATCAGATTCCCCGATATCAATGGAGATGGCAGAGCCGACTACGTCTACATCGGAAAGGGCGGATCTGTCAAGCATCACATGAACACGGGATCTCCTGGCGGCCAGGACGTTCTCTTTCACGCCATGGGAGGCATCGCGACGGGGGCTGTTGATGATATCTCCAAGCTGGTCTTTGCCGACGTAAGTTATTCTCCTTGTCACTACCTCTCTTCCATATCTGACAAGGCATTTTCCCAGATGAACGGAGACGGACGTGATGGTAAGAGATCCCTCCGAATGTCAGCGGCAAAGTACAATGGCACTGACTCGCAACATGTTAGACTACCTCATCTGGGACAACGATGGCGGCCTCAGTGGTTTCCTCAACCAGCCCACGAACAGAGAAGGTGTACCGCTCTATGTTGCTCAGGGCGGGGCGAAGATCATCGCAGAGGGCATCAAGCAGAAGCCATCTGACATCAGACTCGCTGATATGGATGGAGACGGCAAGGACGACTACGTGCTAGTTGGCGACAACGGCGCGCTGTACGTCTGGTATAACCGTGGCGAGACGGACGACTCGCTCGCCCGGGAGAATGTGCACTTTGCCGACCTTGACGGAGATGGTCTGGACGATTATGTATGGGTCGATGCCAGCTCTGGAGCTCCGACCGTCTAGTAAGCTCGCCTCCCATCAGAGATGGCCTCACCGAAGTTTGCTAACCTTGGACCAGCTTGAACAAGGGTGTCGACAGCGGCGACAGCCTTGGCTGGCGGTGGTCCCCCGTGAATGACGGAAAGCCGATTGCATCAGGCGCCGCACCGTCATCTCGGGTGGTGTTTGGTGACATTGACGGGTAAGACCGTTTTCATACTTCCCATGCGACTCGGCGTGTTTAGGTACATGTACTGATCACTACATCTCCCAGAAATGGACTCGCTGACTACCTCGACATCGACCCCACGACCGGAGCCATCAAGGCTTACCTTAATATGGGGGCAAGTGATGCGGCGGAATTTGCAGACTACAAATGGAAATTCCAGCCCATTGGCACAATCGCCTCGGGCCTTGGACCTGGCAGTAGGGTTCGCATCGCAGATATTGACGGAGACGGGGTAAGTGATGGGAGATTAATCCCGACTTGGGGTCTTTGACTGACCCGACACAAGCGCGACGACTACATATACCTCAAAGACAACGGCGGCACCACCATCTACCGCAACGTCTGGAGCCCGGACAACGACGGCGACAAGTACAGGCCGATGCCGGACGCCGACGCATCAGGAATCGGACAGTCGCCGGACGAGATCGAGCTCGTCGACATCAACGGTGACGGCAAGGCGGACTACGTCTGGACGCGCAAACTGGACGGACGGGCCCACGTCTGGTACAATGAGTACCCCAACAAGCCGACCTGGCGCGCAGGCGGTGAGATTGCCGGTGGCATCGGGACGTCGGGCGCCAACGTCAAGTACGGCAAGCTGCTGCCCTCCGGACGCAGCGACTACATCCCAATCGATCCCAACACGGGCGCCATCGGTGCATGGTTGAACGGCTGCAGCAATCAGCAGAGTTCCAAGAGGTCCCTCGGCATTACAATGACCAAGTGGATCAACCACAGCAACAACGACCTGCACTGGTGGACAATCTACGAGCACCACGTCGGCGAGGAGACACCAAATGAGCTGACCACCTGTGTCGGCGCCATCTATCCGAGCAAGGCTGATATCATCGGCAACGTCCATCGCCCGGACGACGGGGACGACAGGTTCCCCACGTTCATCTCGGCAGATGACTTTAGCACAAAAGGGCCGTACGGGAACAGGTGCTACTTCCTGGGCTCGCCTGACCGGGTGGGCAACCTCGTGTGTGATGGGATCGCGGGGATTCACTGCTACGAGGCTAGTAAGGCTGGGGAGGCTTTCAGCTGCGGCATAGGGGGGAGAAGCTCGGCGACGCCGTCGATTTACTGTGAGTGGAACTAGTTGAGGAAAATATAGGTGATACATTGTGAGAATAGAGAGTGAGAGGTCCATGCGCCTTGTAGTTCTTCGTTCGGATGTACCGTCTTCGGCGTGTGAGGGCGAGTCCGTGAGTCTCTGATGAACCTCTTAGTTCCCCCTATTAAGGATGCTATGGGAGCAACATCTTCTCTGGTAATCATTTGGAATCGTACAGGGTAATGGGGATGCTGGGGCAGAGACAATCTCTCCGGAAGTCATGGATGAGAAACGAGCTTCGGAAGTCTGGTCCGTCTGGATGCACTTGCGGCAGGGTACCCCAGTCAAGTAGACGATCGCTCAAGTCCTGACGCAACATGGTGCCAGAGAGGAGTGCAGAGAGTGGTATGGATACATGGCATTCCTTAAAACGCTTCTGTCATTTAGGTTTGGTGGTGTCCGAGGCCTGCCCTCCATTCAAGATATCTCAAGCTGAGCAGATTTGAACAAAAGGCAGGTCCTGGGCATTTCATCTTCGCTCAGTGCTTGAATAAAATAACCGGACTGAGCATAGAAGCGGCACATGCATGAAAATCTTGCGGATGACAACGTGTCCGATGGCAGGAGCTGGCTCGCCTGGTGGTTATTTCTACTGGAAAGCTGTCAAGTAACACTTAGTCTACCCCTTCACTACCCGCCTAGTACAGCTCATCGTACTCGTAGCACAGAGGTCCCCTCTGGATATGCATGACTTCCCTAATGGTCGTCTCCAGCCTGACTGTCTCGCCAACATAGATGGTATCATCCAAGGTGATGTTGCCGCCAAAGTCGTTCGCGTAGTCAAAGTTGATAATGGGGCCCGAAATGTCGTTGACGCGGTTCTTGAGTCCGCGCTTTTGCCACGACCACCAGGCGCGGTCGACGTTGCCGTGGTGAAGCCAGAAGATGGGGTCGGCAGCTGGGATTATGTCAGTGTTTCAACATCCTTCCTCGGGCAAACATAGCACTCACGGCTTGCCCACTTGTCGGCCATGTGCCCGTAAAGTCCACCGACACCAAGGTGGCCGCCGGCGTGGATGCTGGGCTCCGTGACCATGCCGAACCAGCCGTAGTCCACCTGCTCCATGGCCGCCTTGACGTGATCAGGGCCCGTGATGTCCCTGAATGATTGCGGCGAGAAGTCTCGCCGGACGCACTCGGGCTCCGGGTTGTAGGCGACGTTATCGTGGGGGCCAAACGAGGACGTCAGGTTGGCGAAGGGGCCGGTCTGGATGCAGCCGCCGCCTGTGCGGTCGGGCATGTCCCAGGGAGCGTTGATGGGGAAGCCGGGCTCGGGGTGGGTGATGTTGCCAGGGACCCAAGCGCCGTTGCCGCCCATGCCGGCGACCTCATCAAAGAGGGGCGAATTAAAGAAGTCCTCGTCGGTGCCGTAGTCACGATTCCAGTCCCAGTATGGGAGGCCATCCTTCCATCCGCAGGTGTTCAAGGCCTTCTCCCACGAGTGCAGGTAGAGACGGTGGTAGGGGTAGAACTTGCCCTGGACAGGGGTCAGCGATATCGAGGTCAGTAATAGGGGATGTAGGGCGTACCACAAAGTGGGCAAAGTCGGCCTGGACAATGTGTGTTCCAACAAAGTCGTCGTAGCGGCTGCGGACACCTGGGAGATCATTGGTCGAGGTCTCAGGAGCCTTGTTCATCAGACACTTGACAGCATCAATGTAGGCCAGGCGCTTCTCAACGCTCAAGGTGCGCCTGTTCTCTTGTTAGATATTGGATACGGAGCACAGGAGGGCAAGCACGCACCACTCCCTGCGGATGGTCGGGCGAACGCAAGAGCATTTGCTGGCCTCTACGCCGGCTGGGGCGATGAGAACAATGCTGGTGAGAGCCGCCGCGCATAGAGACTTGAAGGAGATGACCATAGCTGACGATGACAGGATTTCAGAACCCGTGAGCTCGTGGGAACAGATGAAGCTGCTCGACAGATGAAGCTGATCGACAGGTGATGGCTTCTCCTGGGGAAAGAAGTGCATCCAGAGCCATATATCTGCAACTCGTGCGTCGCTTAGATCCCACCATCCTCAAAAATGACCATCGGTCCCGGTCTACATGCCCCGGAGGCACATGCGCGCCTGAGGGGCCCCGGCCCCTGGACCAGACCCATCTACCCTCGTACGACCAAATCTCGGGCCCGTCGCGGTTACCACTTGCCGCGTTCTGACCAAAGTCCGCCGGTCTATGCAGGCCAAGGCCGAGAGCCCAGAGGTTCCAATATAACTTGACCAACAACTCCGTTGGGCCTGGTGCAGTCCGCGTGTTGGCCTGCATCATGCACCGGCCTCGGAGGTGGACCGCATGGCACTTCGGTTAATGAGCCGCCAGAGGCATTTTGTGTGCAGCATATGAGCGCTGTCCCCCTGAAAACTCCTGCTGTGCCACTCACCTGCATGTATCATGCAAGGTCATGTCTCGTCAGTCATGCAGGCTGAAGGAGCCGGACCCCGACAACAGAGGGTCTTGGATGAGTGAGGGGCTCTAAAACTACTAGAGATAACCTTGTTCTTGAAGTGAGAATGGGCTGAAGGTTTGCCAGATCCTGGATTATCTCGCCATGGCCCTCTGCCTGTCCGATGAGCAGCATGCCTCTCTCAGCGGATGGAGACCGATCCGTCCCTTTTGTTCCGTCGCGTGCCAAGGACCACTTAAAGAGCATGAGCAGGCCTGGCCGACTCTTGGGATTGGACCCACGATGTCTTGTCGCTGTCCTCGTGAGATTGCCACGATTTGGTCTGCGTCCGGGAGTTGTCCCCCTTCACCGGCCCGTGCTGGACACATCTCGTCTCCAGTTGGATCGCCTCTTCGCTGCTGCTTGCGGCAAAAGCTACACTGTTCGAGACAAATGGGCTCTCATCTTCTTCCAGATTCTTGCGAGTAACAGTGACAGATCGAGTCATCTTGATGCCGTCGTTCGCCGTGCCGCCGTGGAAAGTGCTCTTGCCCGTGGCTCGATGATATGCAGAGGGACCGTACCCGTTGTGACTTGTGCAGTTGAGGCTGACGCCGAAATGTAGCAGGGCGGACTGGAGAAGCGGCTTCAAGAAAGGGGCAGATGCCACAATCATGGCGAGAAGCCGCTCCATCATCGTCCAAGTGGCGATGGATATGCCGAGAGCAAACATGTCGACGTTTGGGTTCAAGAAGGCCGAAACCACGATAGTCTTGATGACGGAGGAAGCGCTGGCAAAGAGTCCCAGAGCCATCAGGCCGCCAACCACCAGCTTCTCCCTCAGAGGCCTCTTGAGCTTCTACAGAAACATGATTGGCGCCAGAGACAACATAACATCGGTGGAGATATTTACTCCGGCGCCAGTGTTGGTCATGATGGCTGTCGGCGGAAGGCAGCTGACTCCAACGGTCTCGAGTTTTGCCGGGTTCCACGAAGCTTCTATCGGTCTGCACTGCAGCAGGATGAAGAATGTGTTGCCAACGCCCTATGCCGAAAGGATGAACATGATGAAGCCGCAAAAGATTCGCCACCACAAATTGTTCGGTTGGATGCGGAGCAGGGTCATGGCGATGGAGACTTTGATGAATGTCATGGCGAGACCCCAAATGGGAATGGCAAGAAACGAGTATTTCTGGCCCGTCATGAGCTGAGTCGGGGTGATTGTCGTCGTTGCCATGTGCATTTGCGGTAGCAAGAACGCGTAGTCGACGATGGCAAGACACTGGACAAGCAACATGATCAGTGGGTGTACGGAGTGTGTTTGACGAGGCGGGACTCATCACGCCTATAGCCATGATGTAGTCTTCCCAGCTGACTCTCCATACTGGTCTTACACGCAACCAGATGCGAAGGGCGAACATGATCAGCCCAATTCCCAAGACGGTGCTGGTGACGGCGACGTGTATTGTTGCGAGGCTCGCTGCCCACTCCGAGACCGGTCAACATCAGCATTGGCGCATTTTCGTTGTCACCCGTTGGAACGAGAGCTGGGATATGGGTGCTTTAATCCCAACGTTCTACTACCCTTTTCTCCCCAGGTAAATGCCCTCCTCAAACTCAATCTCCGTGAGAAAAGAATAACTCTTCTACGCCAGATCGCTTCCAAGACGGCTATTACCCACAATCAACCCTCTCAACACCTTGTCCTCTGAGTCTGAAAGGTACCAGCGGGACATCCACCGAGGCAGCCACCACAGTTTACCCCTCCATTCCAGTTTATTGCGCTGTCGCAACCCCGGCCAGGGATCTGACACCAATCCTGGTTGGTATTGTCTCGACGACATTCAAAACAGTTTGAAGGATCTATATCGCAACACATCCTCCTGCCTTGCCCTTGCACTGTTGAAAAGAGTGTGGCAAGGAGAAGTACTACAGTGGAGAATTTTGTCATCTTGGTAGTTAAAAGTCCATTAATTAGATTGACACAGAATACTAGAGCTGATAACTCACAAGGTAGTGGTCCCAAGGGGGGGTTGGAGTTTGAATGGATCTCGTTGGAGAAAAGCGATGTTGTCATGATTTCAATAAGAAGGGGGGGTTCCCAGGTCGTTATAAATAATTCAGCTTCTCAGGCGTGTGCTCTCTTGAATAGTACAGTCAAGATCTCTTTCGGCATCGTCGCGTCCGCATTTCAGGTTACCTAGGTTTCACTCGGCAATTGGTCGCTGTTGGACTTGCCGTACCTTACTCGGGTGTAATTTAACTTACTCGGTCGCAGTTACATTTACTCGGTCGCATTTTCACCGAACCGGTTGTCATTTTACTTAACCAGTCGCAGTTCAATTACCTAGTCGCAGTGGTGGTCGGCCGTCTTCGGGGCTGCTTCGAATCGCAGTCATGACCCGGCCTAGGAGCTCGAGGTTAGGTTCGAGTTGACTTTGGTTGCAAGGTGTGTTAGGAATACGAGCAGCCCGTGATCGTCGTGTCTCGGACTCGTGTTGAAGCGGAGGAGGGAGCTTCGATGATTGACGTGCTAACCACATGGAAGACGCACGGGGGCCACTGTCGGGGCTGATGTCCTGGAATGTGGTGATTAACTTGCCGAATGCAGGTAGCAGGGGATGATTACCGAGTCATGTTCGTTGCTTATTCGTATGCATTGATGGACCCCGAAACGTGGCGACTCACGTTGTACACACGTATCGATCAGCACAGATGAAGGACTGGCCGAGGTAGCAGGCCGAGGTGAGATGACTCGTAGCAGGCCGAGGTGAGTTGGCTCACAGCTAGCCGAGGTGAGAGGTCTCATAGCCTTGTAATTTATTTCGGGGTGGTGGTTGAAAGGGGGTATCGGCAGGTGGTAGCTCCGAGACGAAATTGGCGGAACCGGGAACCAAAGCTTTCTCGCCCGCCAGCACGGGAGCAGCAGGGGCGATTCTGAAGGATTGCATTTGATGATGTCGCTTTTATCACGGGTCTCGCAGAATCAGCAGATTTTCACCCCTGTAACACGGAAGAATTCACTTTAGCCATTCATTCTTCCGAGGCCCCCGCTGCCATCGTACGGCTCGATGTCATGGATCACGTAGACTTGTTGGCTGCTGTGGATTCCATGATATGAGTCTGCTGTGCGAAAGTGGATGGCATCTGAGCATCTGTTGGTTGTTCAATCTGTGGGTCAAGTCCAGGCGTCCAGGGCATCTCCAACTCCCGGGCCAGAAGCTCGCCGTTGACTGGCAGACCCAGAATCATAAACCCGTGGTTCGACATTGTTTCGCTGGGTGAACCTCGGCCGTTGACAGACGGTGGAAGGCTGGAGGCTCAACTCCATGTTCTGTTCCGCGGGACTGAAAGTCGGGACATCAAAAACTTTTTGAAGAACCGGCCTTGGTAATGTATTTGAAACCTTCACCAAGACTTCCCTCCTGCAGAAAGAGCCAACTGCCAAAATGTCGTCAAGGATCTAGATGTTTGCTTTGGGACTTTGGGAAGCCAGCCCATCTCCTCCTGCGGTGACTCAACACCTATCCAGTGGCGTAAAATCTCTTCGCAGTACGAGGTGGCTACGACGAGGCTGCGCGCCTCCTCGCGCCTCATACACACGGCTGAACCCACACTACTCTCTGGGACTTTGGGGTGCCGCGAGCAGGGATCGCATGCGGGACTGCCCTGGCGGACCGGCATCTGACCCCCTGACCAAGAGCCGGGACACTTTCCGAGCGATCATTGGACTTTACTCCCCACCAAGAGCCCGCCACCATCATCCTTCGCGGGACTCCGGCCCAATCGCCGCGGGTAGAGTTATCCCGATCTCGGAGTTACGATGTCGCAATCGTCGGTCATCAGCAATCGTCACTTGCGGATTCAGCTGGTGTGCCGAGCATCTGAAAACTCGCTGCGGGGGCTTGGTGAAATAAGCTGTCTAAAAGCTTCGAACTCCTATAAATTAAGCCAAGGCATGTGCCGGGCGTCTGCATCATGACATGATGCGCCAGCTTTCACCCATTCGCCGCAATAATCCTGTGCTCTTCTCAAGACGAACCCTCCATCTGATCCAAACTGTTCTCCAAAGCATCCACAATAGTCGATAGCCTGTTCACAACACTGCCCCCATTTTCTTCACCGTCTGGCTCAGGTTGAAGGCTATGCGCGTAAAGCATGTCTTGTAGAAACTGGTCCAACGAACGCAGCCCGATTCTAAGACCGCTCAGCTGATTATTCCTTTCGTTGCGTTCTCGTATGAGGGTGTCGACTTGGCTACGGAGCCTGTCGTTCCTGCTGCGAAGCCTTTGGTTGTATTGTCGTAGAAAGCTCTCAGACTGAGCCACCGTACTGCTGGGAAGCTGCAAACTGTTTTGTACTGCCGTGAAGCTGGGATTTTCTGCGGTGAGAGTGACGGAATTTGCTCCAATAGACTGACTTGCGTCAAGAAGGTACGTATCAAGGCCAGAGGAGACGGACAGATCATGAGATCTGTGCGCCGTTGATAGCTGTTGGGCGGACGTTCTGTTGTCGTTATTAGCTCTTGAAGACTGCAACCAATATCTGGTATAGACATTGTTGGAGCTTAAAGGCTTACTGTCTGTTCGCTTGTTCGACATATGCCGGAGCTCCCATTGGGTTTGTGGCCATTGACTGGAACGAGTCCGTCTGCGTAAGTGGAGAGAGACACCTTTGCAGCCCATTTACTTCATTGAGCCGTATTCGCTCGCTTGCATCCTTGAAATCTTCTGTTGTCAACGGGTGAGAATCAAGCAGGCCAGAACGAAGAACTTACAGGGGGTATATCTCCGGACTTGCTCCTCAGGTACTTGTGGCAAAACGATGGCGAACAAATGGAACCAGTTCTCGATGTCGCCGGCGGTAAAAGTGGCTCGGATCTGACGTTCTTGAGAATTTGTTGTCCAATACTTTGTCGGAGATAAACCCTGTGTGCCATTTTGTGTGCTGCTGCTGCTCTGAGATCCATACCCTTGTATCTGTCTGGACGGCTTCAAACAATGGATGTCGAGGATGTGTTGCCTGTCGTCTTCGTTAGCCACCAAGTTGAGTGATTTGATGAAGAAAAATATACTTGATCCTGTAGAAGTTCTCAAACCCGCCCAAGTGGTTTCTGCCGTTTCGGCTACCACAAAGAGGGGGTGCCAAAGGATCGAATGCTTGGTAAGGGCATGCCAGTCGAGCAATGGGTGTGCGCCGTGGTTGTGTCAAGGATGCGTTGGGAGCATTTATCTGGTGGCTGTTCAGCGATATCAACCCGCAGACGTGTGGCCTACTTCGTCTAGCCCATTTGAGCTCTCTTTGAGCCATCGGCCTCTTGCGTATGCGTCTGGAGAAAGCTGTGTACTGGGACCCACGGAGGGAGATAAATAGTCCATCGAGGTGGCTATCGGTAGGACCGTCTGCCTCGATAGTATCTGAACTCCCGACAACACTTTGTGGTGACTTGGAAAAGTCATCGTCTGAGCCGTGCGCTATCTGTCGATCCAAAGGCAACAGCGTCTGCTCAGACTTTGGACTGCGGAACGACGAAGGTGATCTTGAAGAGTTTCGAGTGCCACCTGTAGTCGTGATGCTGCAGCTATCTTCGATCTCACTGTCTTCCGAGCTGTCTTCGGGCAACGATCTCTTGCGTTGCAAGCTGGGGAAGATAGGCTCAACGCTAGGAAGCCATGATTCGATGCTGGCATGAGGGGATTTCATGGCATCTTCCGAGCAAGAAGATATTTCCTGAGCTCTTGTGGATGTCGGTGACTCTTCAGACGAACTCAAGTCGCCTAGAGGTCGACAATCGTTGGCGTTCATGGCGGAGCAGAAGGCCGAAGCCGCAGATGCTCTGCGAAGCATTTGTGTCTCGAGAGGCTCGGTGATAGTGTGATCAGACGACTGTGGCTCATGAACGTATCTGATCAGGCTTGGAGGAACGTTCCTGCAAACATGTCAGAATTGTTACAAAAGTTCTCACACTATTACCTGCCTGTATATGAGTATCGTAGCGAGATAAGTGGTCGAGCTGCAGCTGTGGATGGCAAGAGAAACTGGAGCCAGGCGAGTAAGAATCAACAAGAGTGTGGTGGGTGTCTTTCGAAAGGATAGCAGATCCAGTGTGAGCAACTCACAGGTATTTGTATTGAATCGAAGTTGAGGACTGCTGCCTGGTTCGCCTCTTGTGAAGCAGGAAATGCTTGTCCAGAAGTAGAGCATGACCAGATATCCGCAGCAGCTGAAAGATCATCAGCACTACGTATTCCGTCCCTAGCAAACCCCCCTCCCCCGCAGCCCGCAAAATCACTCGAGACATGGATTCCGCGTGGCCCCGGCCAATGTCTTAACCTACCAGCCCTTGCAAGGCGCATGTCAAGCCACGATCCGTAGTTCGCACACACATGCGGCCTAAACCTCATCGGGCGATCGTTCGAGTTCACTCTCGAAATGACCAAGTCATTAGAACTGTTTGCCTCGCCAGCCTGACGGAAAGAGAATGACGGGCGCCGGGTCTACGCTTGCTCTTGCGAGCTTCCCAGGTGAAACTGCGGGCGGCCAAGGGATGACATTCAGTTAGCATCCAATAAGGACCATCTCAGAAAGCCTAGCGATACACCGGACCAGAAGACTACTAGCTCCTCCCGCATCTAAAATCCCACTAGGGGACAAAGAAGGTCCAAAGTTGCCTGCTCCGAACTTTCGTCGTGAGGATCTGCAGGCTTCCCGGAGTGCACCCGGTTGATGTGATGAGGCTTCATGCCAGATACTGGCGAATCTATAAGTATCCAACAGCGCCTTACTGATGTTGCTCGCTGTCATGAATAGAAGGACTCCAGCGGGAGTACCTCGTCTTGACTATTGATCGACATCTCCTAACTGTGACCTCGAAAATCCGATCCTCTCTGATAACATACGCCCTCGGCATGACTCGCACGTACCCGGTGACAGGCGCACGACGACACCGAGAGACACACAAGGTTCAGGCTTCTCCTCCTTCAAGCCTGCCTTCGCAGATAAGTCTGGAGGACATAGAGACTGGCCAGTAAGTATCCTGTCCACCAGCCACCGAAGCACCACTTGGTAGACGAGACACTGACCCATCACTCCTACTGACAGTCCGACCTCAACGTCGCTCACCAGAAGTAGCGGTTCTAGCGTTGCTGCAACGGTTGGAAGTGTTCTGGGGTTGTCGGAAGAGGAGGCAGGGGGCACGGGTTCGGGGCAGGGACAGGCCAAGGTCGAGGCCGAAGCGCCAGCCACCGACAACGACAGAACAGAGTCGGTGCCAGGTCAAGATCAAGAGGCTGCCCTGGCTGGTGTCGGGAGCCAATTCGACTGACGATCTTGATGAGAAACTATGGTTAGCATGAGTCCGGGCTATAGCGGTGTTTCAGGCCAACATCACAGTACAGCAATGACGAGATGGCATCACTCAATCACGACCACTACAAAAGAACTCCATGAGACAAGCACAATCATTGCGTGCGGTAGAACTCTGATTAAGAAATATATGCTAGGTATTAATGTAAGGAAAACTTTGGTCATCAGTAGCCGTTGCCAGGCTTCCACGGGCCGCGCTGGGGCGCCGAGTGGTCGTCCTGCTGCACAAAGCCAGGCAGGGTGGGTTCCCGCGCAGGGCCCCGTCCGCTCCTGATGCTGTGCGAATCTTGGTAAGGGGAGACGGGCCTGTTGCCGCCCATGCCCTGCTCGTGCTCGCCAGCGCGGTTGAGGGGCGTCGAGGGATCGACGGGCGACCAGATTGCGCTCGCGTTCTCGCGCTGGTTGAGGGCGAGCTGTGACCGCGAGGCGGAGCTGATGCTCTGCATGGTGAAGCGGTTGGAGCGCTCCGGCTCGGGCGAATCGGAGGAGCGGCTGTCGTTGTGGTACATGTTCTCCTTGCCGCCGCGGGCGGTGGCGGCGAGCTCGTCGAGCTCCTGGGTGGTGTTGAGCTGGGTCTTTGACTTCCAGAAGGACACGCGGTCGTCGTCCATGGCGCGGTAGCGGGTGTCGGGGTTCTTCCTCCAGAAGACGACGACGCTGGAGATGATGACGAGGAGCAGGAGGACGAGGGAGAAGATTGCGTTGACGAGGAAGATGAGGATGCCTGAGATGCCGACGAGAAGGCCAGGGGCGTTGAAGACGTTGGCGAGGAGGAAGAGGAAGATGGCGTTGAGGAAGTTGACAACGCAGATTGCGATGTTGAGGATGTTGGTGCTGCGATCCATCCAGGGGCGCAGGACGCTGGCGCCTCCCAGGAAGGCGGCTTCGACAATGATCAGGCAAATGGCCTGGGCGGCTCCGTTGTGCTGACCAAAGGCGATGATGGCGGCCTTGACGACGATGTAAACCAGGTGTGGCGCGATGTAGTAGTAGGCGGTCGCCCGGAAGGGAACGTAAAGGAAACCGAGCTTCTGGAGGAGGTAAGGGTTGGAAAAGAGAAGGTATGAGGGTGTCTGGTAGACGGTGGTGGAGTGGCGACCCATGGTGATGATGCGGAAGGCGGCCCAGGACAGGGTTCCAAGCATGCCGAAGAAGAAGAGCACGGCGAGGACGACGAGGGCGGGAGAGTCGACCTGGGTGAACTCCCAGAGACAGAAGATGGCGAGGGCGGGGAAGCCGAGCAGGGTCATGCGCAGGAGGACGCCCTTGAGAAGGACCTGACGATCGCCGCTGCGCAGTTCCATGAAGCGGTCCTCGGCGATCCAGTTCTTCTTCGCGGCGAGGGCGACGATGAGCTGGGCGATGACGACGAAGAGGGCGCTGAAGAGAACGAGGAGGCAGAAGAAGACGAGGCAGGTGAGGAACACGTTGGTGGACTCCATCTTTGCCTGGAAGGCGACACGCTGGATGCCGTAGACGACGTAGCCGCCGGAATCAAGCTGGATATTGGCGCGCTTGGCGATAGTGGTGACGCCGCTGACGGGGTCAAGGTCGCGCTTCATGACGTGAACGGAGGCATGGCGAACACTGTCGAGAAGGACAGCAGCCTCGCCGCCGGTAGCACGCTGGAACCAGGTGAAGATGTTCTGCATCCAACGAGCCTTGATGAGACCCAGGGACCAGACGAAGTTCTGGGTCCAGGCGGTAGCGGCAGGCGGGAGACGCACACCGCTGAGGTTGACCATGGCCTGGGCCTGGAAGTAGCTGAAGAGCGAAAGGGTGCTAGCGGCGAGGTGGGCGGCGGTGTTTGTGTGGCCGAGGCCGGACATGATGGCTGATGTGACGAGTCCGAGGAGGGTGACGAGAGCGGTGGCCCACTTGATACCTGCCAGGTTGACGGTCTTGTCGTTGGAGAATCGAGTCTCGAGACAAGCGACAGTCTCGCCATTATCGGTGCGGTTGACAAGAATGCGAATGCTGGCGTCAAGATCCGGGAAGTTGTATCCGATTCCGGGCACGGCGTTGGCGACCTCAGGACCGACGTCGACGTTGGATTGGGGTACGGGAATACGGTTGGGCAGGAGGGGGCAGCCGAAGTCGAGGTCGAAGGAGCAGGGGTCGACTTCCTGGCGCAGGGCCTCGTAGCCATAGACGTTGAGTGTGATGTCGAGAGTGACGTTGCCGTTGATTGCGGAAATGGCGTCGACCTTGACGGCGAGGTTGTTTCTTTCGAGGTCCGGGCGGTAGACGATGTCGAACATGCTAGCATACAAGCCGGAACCTTCCTGGCAGGTGTCTAGTGAGGTTGCGCGGAGGAGTCTCTCTGCGGAGGCCGACATGGCCAGCAGCGGCATGAAGGCGACCCATGGCCGCGGAATCATCTTGGGATGTGTGTGAGGGTGTGAGTCGGCAGGAAGGTCGATTCAATTGGAATTGGCGCGGCCAGCGGGCGAAGAAGTCGCCGGGGGAATGGGATGGGTGACGTCGATGGGCGATGAGAGTGGTTGTGTTGTTGGTGAAGCGAGCGACTGGGTTGGGACGAAGGAAGGCGGCCGAGGGGTTGTTGGTTTTTGGCCGAAAATGAGCGTTGGGATGGGATGGGTGTCTTTGGTGATGGGATGACACAGGTGTGACGGGAGGAGGAAAGTCGAGTGGACGTCTGGATAAAGCAGTGCGCGGGCAACGGGAGGACGGGAAGACAGACGGAGCTGCGCTGGGCTGGGCGGGGGGGCTGTGCTAGGGCGATCCAGGGGGTGCCGAGTGCCAGTTGAGGTCAAGGTTGTGTTGGTTGCGGCGGGTGCAGTTGTGAAGGAAGGAGCAAAAAAAGGAGGGGCGGCAACAAATGTGGGCTGCCGGAACTCCTTGGGGTGCCGTGCACTTTTTTCTGGCTGCCTGGTCGGCCAATTGGTTCGTATTCAGTGGGTGATTTTACTTGGGGTGCTGCGCCTTCTCTGCCCGTCTCTTTGCCCAGACCACCGGGCGGGGTTTGCCATTTGCTCCAGGGAGGAGGTCGGGGCAAGGCCAAGGCCAAGCCGCGACGGACAGGCCAACAGGCTGTACCGTACCGCAAACAAGCTTGGGCGTCTGTGTTCTTTTGCCAAGAGGCCAAGGGGAAGACGGTAACTTTCGACGCGTCATGCCCTTCCTGGGCGCATTTTTGACGCCCATCCGGTTTTCTTCCAATTCTCGATGCGGTGCCGTCATGGTAAACTTCAGCAGTCCATCAGGAGGTCATTAAGGTATTAAGTTAGGGTCGGTCCCGTCCCCCCGGGGAATGGAATGGAAATGGAAGGCGAGCAGTGGGTGCAGTGGCCCGGGATTCGTCCGAGGTGCTGGCTGCTTGCTTCCACCAGGCTAAACCCTTCTGGTCTGGCAGGCATTGAAAATGTCAGCTGAGCGCATCGTGCGCCCCGTGTCTCTGTCAGAGTGTGTGCCTGCACCAGCACCAAAGCTGGGCATCCCTGAATGACGCATGAGCCAAATGAATCTGCATGCAAACCCAAAACCCGGGCGGAATGTCTGCCTGCCTCGAAACTCGTGTCCAGATGGCGCCTGCTGGCGGGATCCGATGCAGGGGTGCCGCCGACAGAAGCCGACAACAAACAGCCTGACACGCAGCTCGTAATCAAGCGAGGAATGCGGAACTCCTCAAAGTCTTGGCGGATGTGTGGCCGTGTTCGACCCAGGCTCTGGCTCTCTGTGCCGGCATTTGCTCCATTTTTTCAGGTACGAGCCCGTAACCTCGCGTGTTCCCGAATGATCCGGAACCGCCGGCTATCGTTGTGTCTCTGTTTCATCGTCGGATGGCGAAGCGTGTGCAGGCTGCGGTGCAGTGCAGAGGGAGAAATTGAATGTGGCCTGACGTGGTACATGTCGATGATGTCTCGGGACCTGCTGTTGAGATTGCTTACGCGTAGGCAAGTGGAAAATTCGGCGACTCGACAGGCAAGAAATGAATCGCATCGGGGGCATTTCTTCGTTGACTTTTGAGACGTCGAACGAGTCCAACATGCGAGAAGATTCTTGGTGGAGTGAGACCGGTCTCGAAGCTCTGGTGATGCCGGGCGCCTCCCGCCCATGGACGAAGCCACGTGACCACGGGTGTCAAACGCGAGCCCCGAAGCCAGGCCCCCAACGCGTTCCGGGCGCGCCGCGACCCACACCTCAGCTTTCGCATGCACAGACACCGAATTCCTACCCTCACGACATCATCCACACCATCTACAGACGATGCGGGGAGAGACCTGCCACGAGCCTCGCCCAATCATAGCCTTTACCTCTCCTGTCTCACCGCTGCCACAACAAACCTAAGCCGAGGGCTGCCCTCGCCCAGGATGACAGACTTCACAGGTGCGAGAAGCCAGCTCCGTCTTGTCCACCCCGCATCCACTGACCCCATCTCCAACAGATGCCGACAAGATCCGTATCCTGATCGCGACAGACAATCATGTCGGCTACGAAGAACGCGATCCCATCCGCAAGGATGACAGTTGGAGATCTTTTGACGAGGTCATGAGCATCGCCAAGGAGCAGGCCGTTCGTCCCCCATCCTCCACCATCCTCCCCGACCTTTGCTGACATCCGCTTCTCCAGGTCGACATGGTCCTCCTCGGCGGTGACCTCTTCCACGACAACAAGCCCTCCCGAAAGTCAATGTACCAAGTCATTCGGACCCTGCGCAAGAATTGCCTTGGCATGAAGCCCTGCGAGCTCGAGTTCCTAAGCGACGCCAACGAAGTCTTCGAGGGCGCATTCCCCAACGTCAACTACGAAGATCCCGACATCAACATCTCCATCCCCGTGTTCTCTATCCACGGAAATCACGATGACCCCAGCGGCGACGGCCACTTCTGCTCTCTCGATCTCCTCCAGGCCGCCGGCCTCGTCAACTACTTTGGCCGAGTCCCCGAAGCAGACAACATCCACGTCAAGCCCATCCTTCTGCAAAAGGGCCAGACCAAGCTCGCCCTCTACGGCATCAGCAATGTCCGTGACGAGCGCATCTTCCGCACCTTTCGCGACAACAGGGTACGCTGGTTCCGCCCCGATATCCAGGACACCGACTGGTTCAACATCCTCACTGTCCACCAAAACCATCACGCCTACACGGCCACCTCGTACCTCCCCGAGACCGTGCTTCCGCACTACATGGACTTGGTCGTCTGGGGTCACGAGCACGAGTGCCTCATTGATCCCACAGAAAACGCCGAGACGGGCTTCCATGTCATGCAGCCCGGCTCGTCTGTCGCCACCTCGCTAGTTGCGGGCGAGGCCGTGTCCAAGCACGTCGCCATTGTCAGCATTACCGGCAAGGACTTCACCGTCGAAAAGATTCCCCTCAAGACTGTGCGGCCATTCGTCACCCGGGACATTGTCCTATCCACAGACAAGAAATTCAAGGGACTCCACCTGATGAAGGACAATCGGTTGGAGCTTACCAAGAGACTAATGACAGTAGTTGACGAGATGATTGAGCAAGCCAACGAGGAGTGGTACGCCGTCCAGGATGAAGACGCCGATGAACCTCCGCTCCCCCTGATCCGACTCAAGGTCGAGTACTCTTGCCCCGAAGGCGGACAGTACGACTGCGAAAACCCCCAGCGCTTCTCCCAGCGCTTCATCGACAAGGTCGCCAACACCAACGACGTCGTCTATTACCACCGCAAGAAGGCCTCCGCACGGCGTAAGGAGGAAGTGGAGGACCCCGAAATGTACGACGAGGGTCGCAACCTCACCATCAAGGTGGAGGAGCTCGTCGCCGAGTACCTCGCCGTCCAGAACCTCAAGATCCTGCCGCAAGCTCCCTTTGGCGAGGCCGTCAACCAATACGTCAACAAGGACGACAAACAGGCTGTTGAAATGTTCATTAAGGATGCATTGAACAACCAGGTCGAGAAACTGATGGAAAAAAAGGAGACGGATGATCTCGAGGCCGCCATGGAGGCGCATCGCATCGACATAGAGGAGCAGTATGCACGTGGCGATCTCATCCTTGGCAGAAAGATCAAGCAGGTCAAGCCCAGAGAAGACGATTGGGACTCTGACCTCGATGGTCACTGGGAGGAACAGGAAGGCAACGTGACATATGTCGCGGCCCCTGATGAGGAGGAACCCAAGGGCAAGAAGGCCCCGGCCAAGAGGGGAGCGGCAAAGGCCGCCCCTGCGAAGAAGGCGCCCGCCAAAAAAGCACCCGCCAAGAAGGCCCCAGCTACCCGCAGTCGTCCCAAGAAGCCCTTGTTCGAGACGGATGACGAGGACGAGGATGTCATCATGGATGACGATGATGGCGAGGAAGATGAGGAGGAAGAGGAAGAGATTCCTGCCCCGAAGACAAGGGCCAAGAGGGCCCCGGCAGCGAAACCCGCGGCGAAGCCTGCTGTGAAGCCCGCCGCTCCGTCCCGGACTCGACAAACCAAGCTCAACTTCTCCCAGGCCACATCGCAGGCCGCCGTGGAGCTTAGCGACGACGAGATATCGGATGATGATGATGCCTTTGAGCCTGCTCCTGCGCCCGCGCGACGCCGCAGGTAGGGGGTTGGCCACATGGTCTGAGTGCATTTCATTCGGAGTTTGGGGTCATCAGCGTTATAGCGTCCAGGTGTCATTCGCGAGGCTCAGATACCCTTGTGTCCAGCATTAATGACATTACTTGTGCCTCGGCACATCCTTTCTACCATTATCCCCGTGTCGCCGTCCAGTCTGTTGACACTACTTGTAGCCCTTGATGCTCAACAGCAATCCTACAAGACACAACAGCCCCGTCACGAAATATGTATCCCATCCTCCATTCATATCAACCTTGACTCCGCCCGTGGGGTTGATCATTCGAGCGAGTCCGACGGCGAGAATGCCCCAGCCCACGAGGGTGACAAGCATTGCTGACCGGCCGCGCCAGATATTGTGGCTCTGCACGACTGCGAGGCCGGCGATGAAGAGGACGTTTCCGTTGAGGAAGATGAGGGGGGCGGTGTGTTCGTGGAAGATGTCGCCGTTGTAGAATTCGGCTAGGACTGTGACGATGAGGGAGGGCCCGAGGAGGCGGGCGAGGAAGGTTGTTTGGGGCATGAGTGTGAGGGGGAGATTTTCTGGTAAGATGGTTTGGTTGTTTGTCCGTGGAGTTTTTTTGCGGAGGAATTGTATCGCCTGTGGAAGCGAGTGATTTTGAAGTCCTAGGGGTGTTGGGGCTGGGTCATTTCTATGGTGCGGGTGGGTGGCATGATTTTGGGTGTCGAATGATTTCTGGCATGGGTGCCGACAACGTGATATCGATGCAGTAACCGTGGTCGTTCAAGCATCAGTTCGATTGAACGAACGACTTGAACTGGCCATATAACAAGGGACAGGTCGCTCATCGGCGGTAATCGGATGTGTTTTTTCTTGTCTGGTGATGCTTCAATCTGTTGTGAATCAGCATGATCAGGGGCTCTTCCACCCAAGCAATCCGTCCAACGCAGCGAACCGACATATGCAGTACACCGACCTCTGCAGCATACCGAATTATATACTATATCAGCGTGCACAGTTGACGGGCCCCGGAAGGTGGCAAAAAAGGGGCACGAGATGGGTTATCGCCGTCTTTGCGCTTCCAGTTTAAAGCCGCGATGGAGACCACAACTCGGACCTGAAGCTAGCAGCACATGGCGCAGCCATTTCTCTACTCTCTATTCGTCAGGTCGGATTGAATGGTTAATCCCCAGTCGTCGTGGAAATTTATGGTGGTTACCTGGATGCACCTCAGCCACTGCACGCTCCGGAATTCCTGCTGCCTGGCCACATCCCGGGCCGGACCCGGACGGCCCTCACGACCGGACCCTACGGAGGCTAGCTCGACCGGCGAAGGAACGAAGAGGCTCGAGATCATATTGTAGATTCTACTGCTGCCTGGAGCTGAATAAAGCGAGTGCGAGGTGTTCTCCGCGGTGTTCCCGCCCGCCAGGCTTGACCTCACCAGCCGCCATGCAAGAAGACTTGGCGTCGGTGCCAACCGATAGCCGCCTCGACCTGTAATACAATGCTGCTTCTGGGTAATTGAGGTTGTGAATCGCCTTCGTATTTGCCTCTCACGCTGAAAAGTCGGGACAGCTGAATCTACCAGTGAGCATGAGAAGTACCGAGGCATATTAACGAGTAATGCGACAGTAGATCTCGAGCCTTACCAACTGAACCTGCCAAAAGCAATAGACATTAGCTTAGTACAGCGGAATTCGTTAGCCTAGCTTGCACTGCCTTGGCGTGACGACATCATCCAGGGTCGAGATGAAAAGGAGCCGGATGCTTGCTCTGTGTTACTATGCCCACAAACAACGGATACTTGTACTACTCGTTAATTCAAGCAAGTTCCTCATGTATAAATCATCAACTTTTCGTGGAAGTTCAGGGTCAAGCCGCTATCTCATCGACGAAAGAACTTAGCCTACCACATTAGGTAGTTCGCGAAATCACTCCCTTCCTATCGACACGGCTTCCCTTCCACCATGCTTGTCGCTATCGCCCTTTTCGCTCTTAGCAGAGCACCACAAGCTCTCGCTGGGACTTCTGGAGGCTGCTATTCTGCCATACATTGGGAACCATGCAAGACTGCTTCAGTTGGCCTTCTCCAATTCGAATGCAGCAACTTCACCGTTCCCCTGGACCACCTCGACACAGCTTCCAACAAGACGATCACCCTCCAGGCTACACGAGTCCCTGCCGTCAAAGAATCCATTGGTAGCCTCTTCGTCAACTTTGGCGGGCCGGGTTATGCAACCCGCGATTCCCTCATCGGTGCGGCTGAGGAGCTCATGGTCGTTTCTGGGGGCAACTACGACCTCATCGGACTGGACCCTCGGTATAAATACCCCTCTTACCTCTCGCCGAGACAGTTGCTGATACTATTCTCAGGGGCACCGCCAACAACTCCCCTTTCAAGTGCTACAACGATACCGAACGCCGAACAATCATGCAAAAGCACCGCGTCAACGATGCCTACGGCCCAGCCGATAAGGTCGCCCTCGCGCGAATGTGGGCGTCCATTGACAACGTCGTCAAGGACTGCGTCTCTACGACGGAAAACGCACCAGAGATTGGGGCGTACATTGGCACAGGCTACGCCGCTCGCGATATGATGCTGCTCAACGACGCCCTCAATGGCCCAGACGCCCTTCTCAACTACTGGGGTATCTCCTACGGCACCGCCCTCGGCGCAGTGACGGCCGCCCTTTTCCCCGAAAGAGTAGGCCGCGTGCTGCTCTCGTCCAACGTCAATTTGCCCGAGTGGTTCAACGGATACGATATTGCCTGGTGGAGCGATGCGGATAATGCCGTACTTGAATTCTTCAATCGCTGCGTCGAGGCTGAGCCAGGCCTCTGCGCTTTGGCTAGCAGAAAGGACAGCGCAGATGAGCTGTACGCAAAGCTGTTCGAGGTCATCGACGATCTGCGTCTGAACCCTATCCCTGTCGGGCAAGCCCTCGTCCTCGATTCGTCAGCCCTCAAGATGGCCTTCCGCGGCATCCTCTACACAAACCAGGCGTGGCCTTTCTTCGCTGTCGTCCTCAATGAGCTGTACAAGCCCGCCGCTGAGCGAGATGTGAAGATCCTCACGACCATCTGGCCCCCCCTCTCTCAGAACACTGATGTTCTGGGCAACTTGCAGGATGAGTCCTTATTTGGTATCGAATGCAGCGACAAAACCATCCGCGCAGCTTCCTTTGACGAAGCCTTCGCCGTGACCGAGCAGTTGGCCAACGTCTCCAAGGCCCTCGGCGAGGTTGCCAACAACCTCGTCTACCTTTGCGCCCAATGGCCCTACAACGCAAAGGGTGGCTACGAGGGCGGCTGGAACGACGTTATCGATACTGCGAACCCCATTCTATTCACCGGGTCGAGGTACGACTTTATCACGCCCATCGGCAACGCGTTCAACAGTAGTCGTATCTTTGCAGGCTCTGGCGTTTTTACGCACCACGGCGTCGGCCACGACGTGTCGGCCCATCCCTCGCTTTGTACAGCAAGAACTCTGCGGGACTACTTTCAGAACGGTACTTTACCGGCCGCGGACCTGAACTGCACGGCCGATTTTGACGCTTTTGATACAACGAAGACATGGAAGGACTCTTACCTCCCTGAGCTTGGTTTGGAGTAAAGCACTGTATGATCTGCTGTACTGGCCGGTCTGCTGTACTGGTCAACCTGTTGCTTTGGTCGGACTTCTATGGTCATTGATTTGCTGTATTGGTCGGACTTCTGTGTTCATCGATCCGCTGTCATAGCCTGGCTTCTGTGGTGATCGGTTTGTTGGGATGAACGGCCTGCCGTGGCGGTTGATCAGTTTGCTGTATAAGTTCCTCCTCTGTTCAGGTATCCCTCAATATTAAGACGTGGAAGTTCCGGTCGTCGAAAGGAACAAGATGAGTGCAGTCCCGGCCAGGCCATGATGATGATCGCCACATATGAACCAAACGCCGGTCCTGCCGAACAATCACCCCGTGCCGCACCCTCACGTGGCCTGTAGCGCAGGGAGAGGCCCTGCCCTCGAAACCCCTCCCGGCTTCCGCTTCGGGACATTCCTCACCACCACGATGGCTTCACCCCGTGACGCTCCGACCTGAAACCCCCTCACCGCCGTTCTCCCCCCAAACCTTGCGCAAGCCCCTCAGATCTAGACCGCGCCGGCCAGGGCACCTGCCTCACCGAGCGACACCCCGTGGCCCGGTCGGGTGGTCCAGCGCACGCGTCCCCCCTCAGCGCGGGCGTGTGGACCCGTATACTTATAGGGTAAAAGGAGAAGAAGTATAGGGTAAGTATAGGGTAATGGATCCAGCGTCAGATGGCGTCAATGATAGAGGACCTTCTCGATGCGGCCGCTGACGGTCCAATGGGCGGGCGTTGGGCGCGGGGAAATCGGACGGCAAGCGCCGGCACAGGCACGGAACGCCTCCGACGTGCGGCGCGGGCTCGTGTTTTCCCCCTCCACGATGGAACGGACAATGGGCTTGTCTGACGTGAAACTCTCCACGATGGTGGGAGGGGAGGGTTCAAATATCCGGGTGCTCGCTGGGCTGTTGTCCGCGAGTGGTCCCTCGTCTACCACCAGCAAGCCTGTCTGATTTTTCCATTTCCAATTGTCCCAAAACACCAAGCCTCGGCATCGCCACATCATCCCCTTGGCCACGGTTTACCCCTGACATCTGCGTCAAGATGACCATCGACCGCCGTCACCCATGGGTCACCACGCCCCTCATCGAGTCCGGCCCTCTCTCCAAGGCCGCGGGATGGTACGTATTCACAGAAGACGCCCCCCAGCCAGCTCAGACTTCTAAACCGTAGAAGCAGAATCTTTCTCAAGCTCGACAATCTCCAGCCATCAGGGTCTTTCAAGTCCCGCGGCATCGGCAACTACCTCCTCTGCCGCATCCGCGAGTCCGAGGCAGCCGGCAAACACCCGCACTTCTACGCCACTTCAGGCGGTAACGCCGGCATCGCCTGCGTTGTGGCAGCGCGCGCCTTGGGCTATGAAGCGACCGTCGTCGTGCCGACATGCACAGGACAGGCCCTCATCGCACGGCTTCACGCCGAGGGCGCCAGCCAGGTCATCATCGTCGGCGAGACGGTCATGGACGCCGACAAGCATCTCAAGAAGCACGTCCTCCCCGCCGACCCAGACGGAATCTACGTCCCGCCGTTTGACCACCCGGACGTCTGGGAGGGAAACGGGACGGTGATGCATGAGATTGTCGGTCAAATGGGCGGCGACAGACCCGATGCTGTCGTGTGCAGCGTCGGTGGCGGGGGGCTCTTCAACGGCATCGTCGGCTACCTCGACAAGATCGGGTGGTCCGATGATGTTTCTGTCGTAGCCATGGAAACACGCGGGGCCGATTCTCTGAACCGCTCGCTTAAGGCCGGTCGACTTCTGACGCTGGAGAAGATTACCTCGCAGGCGCGCAGCCTAGGCGTCGCCAGGGTGTCGGAGAAGACATTCGAGTACGCTCAGCGACCCAACGTCGTCAGCGCCGTGCTATCCGACGCCGACGCTGCACGGGGATGTCTTTTCCTCGCGCGCAAGGAGAGGCTGATGGTTGAGCTGACGGCAGGCGTCGCCATCGCGCTCTGCCAGGACGGGCTGCTGGGGCAGGTGTTGCCGCGGAAGCTCGATGCCGAGTCAAAGGTTGTGCTGCTCGTGTGCGGCGGTAATGATATCTCGGTCGAACAGTTGATGGACTGGGAGCGGTTGTATGGCGCGAGCAAGATGGATGTGCTGGTGAGGTAGGACGGGCTAGATTGTCTGCCTGTTGTTGATGAGCAATTTTGAAGCTGGAATTTCGTCGTTATTCGCTTGTTGGAACCCACCACCACATGACCACGAGATCATGTGCGCGATGCAAAGCATAGCGTTGGCGCGGCCGAACTTCCGGGGTGGGGAACTTGTCTGGGGCAATGTTCCCTGCGGAAGTAGAGGAATCTCAAGGTCGATGGCAGCTCAGTTAGGAGTTCGGGCCCAGGTTGAAGTCGTGGCTGGATGATGATCCGACTTCAAGTCGACATACTTTCTGACCTCGACGGGTGCCTGGATTTAGCGTGCTCAAGCTGCCCCCCCCCCCCCCCCCCCCCCCCCCCCCCCCCTGAAGATAGACATCCTTCACTTCACTGCAATGCTTGCCCGACGGAGACGGACACGGGGAAATCCGACCCCTGCACCCACGGACTCAATCCCACCCGCCACAATCCCTCGGCAGCTTACGGCCTCGTCGCACCTGGCGTGGGATGAAGCCGATTGCGAAGCTGACATTTCGTACAAAAGTCCTTCGCGAGCCGTGATGACACGGTATGATCTCGCGTGAGTACGCGTGTCTTCCGTCCTCAGGCTTCCTTCCAGCTTCCAGGCGACAACCCCAACCCACGGCCGTTGCCCAAAACCTCACCATCCCCCGCATCACCAACGGCCTCTCGACACCACAAACACCGACGCATCCACGCTCGACTACTATGGCTAAAAAAGACCCCAACTTCATCCGATACCTCGGATGGAAGTAAGCCCTCCCTTGCTGACCTCACCCCTCCGTCGACGCTGCTAACCGGAGACCAGCGAGCAATTCGAGGCGTCCCTCTACTTCGTCAACTTCTACAACACCAACAATGTCATCTGCCGCTACGTCGTCCCAGACGCTGTCTCAATGCGACAGGACACACTCGGGCCCCATTTCGACAGGATCATCGCCCGGACAGCGCTAGAACACGCCGTTCTACAGCTCGGGCTCGGTGCCCCGGATGCGAAAAAGTCGCACTGGGTTCATCTCGACTCTCTCGATCTGCAGAACCACGTGACGTGGGTCGATGCGACAGCCACCGACGACTACGAATCGCTGTTCGCGAAAATCTCAATCGAGCAGCGGGAGAAAAGGTTCCCCAGCATCGTGTCGCAGCCCAGGTGGAGGATTGTGGTCATCAAGGACGAATCCCGCCGTTGCCTCGAGATCGTCTTCTCCTATGCTCATGCTCACGCCGACGGTATCAGCGGAAAGATCTTTCACGAGACCCTGCTGCGGAACTTCAACACCCCCGAAGGTCTCCCCGTCCTCGAAGGCAGGTCTTTCAAAACCAACACGAGGACGAGCCCGCCGTTGCCACCGCACGAGAAGCTGGCTCATTGGACCAAAGGCCTTCGATGGACGGCCGGGTCAGCGATCAAGGAGCTGCGGTTGCTGGATTTCAAGCCGCGCATCACCGACGCGACCTGGGCGCCGTTCCAAGTGTCATACTCGGGCACACATTTTCGCACAATCACCATCCCCAAGGAGGTTCTGAGTCACGTCCTCGCCGCCTGCCGAAGCCATGACACCACGCTGACGGGCCTCATCAACGCTCTGGTCTTGGTCTCCCTCTCCCGCCGTCTGTCAGAAAAAGATGCGCGGGGCTTCCAGGCCATCACGCCCGTGTCCACGCGTTACTTCCTGAAACCATCGTCGAAGAACCATGACCCGCCGTACGATCCCGACCAGACCATGGGCAACCTGGTCAGTGTCATGAACCAAGAATACGGTCCAGATGTTGTGGCTGCCATCCGCAAACCGCAAGGAACAGATACGATTCCCATTGAGAGCCTCATGGACGTCATCTGGACCGTCAGTGCAAACGTGCGACGTGAGCTCAAAAATGGCCTCGACCTCGGCTTGAAGAATAACCAGCTGAGTCTGATGTCGTTCATTCCCGACTGGAGAAAGTTCCATCTCGACGAAGTCAAGGCCCCGCGAGCGAGCGCGTGGATCATGTCCAACCTTGGCGTGATCGATGGTAATCCGCCAGTACAGGCAGCGGGAGGGTGGAAGATTGACAAGGCGCATTTCCAACTGAGCATCGAGGTGACGAGGGGTGCCTTCCATGTCTGCCCCATTGCAGTCAAGGGGAGAGATCTGACTATCGATGTCAACTGGCAGGATGGGATTGTCGATAATGCTCTGGGAGACAACCTCTTCAAGGACATTGAGATGATGTTGCTGTATATTGGGGGTGGTCCATGATGGGTACGAAGCTGATGCTGGGCAGTGGCGGTGAGGCTCGGGTGTTGGATGTCGCGAGGTCTTCATGCGCCTGGCCTGTCACGCAGGGGTCTGCCGAAGGGCCCCGGGGGTTGTGGAGGTGATGCTTGGCCTCGAGGAAGCCACCGTCCAGGGTTCGTTTCGATGGCGGTGAGAGTTGGGGGCAATGTAATGTGTAATAGTCGGCCGCACAAAGCCACAAAGGAGGTATGCTTGTGAGAGACCCGAGATGCAGTTGCTACCTCGACATGTGTTTCCCTTGCTAGCGTCAGGCCACCCGTGGATGGCCGTTCTCGACTGCCTCTCGAAAGTGAGGCTCGGCCGCGACCCCTGACAAGGATCGGAGAAGCGGGCGGCTTGGGGGGCCGACAAGTTTGACGCTATCGAGAGGTGCAGAAGGATTGAGATTGCGGCGTCTCGTACCTACGACGGAGGGTCGAGAGTGCGGCGAAAAGGAATAAGGGGTCAAATATTGGGAGGGCCGCCGCAGGGGGTGCTCGCTCCGAAGGTGCCTGACCAGAAGAGGGAGAGCGAAATAGGGGTTCGCCGAACCACACTGGAGCGGCCCGCATGGGGCCCGGCCGGTTGCCCTGAGGCAGCCGTTAAAGAGGGCCCATCTGTTCGTCGCATCCAGGGCATCCAGGGGCAATCGCTGGAGAGGGTCTGGCCAGCAACAGGAAGATGACCACCTGCCGGGTTGCTTGCTGGACCGCGCAATCCGAGGGTCGTTTTTGATGATTTCTGTAGATTAACGACCCCTCCACCCCCTGGACCAGACAGAGACTTTGGCGGCCTGACGCTGCGCCAGTGTGCCAAGCAAGATCGCAATGTCCCGGAAAGCCGTCCGGTGGGTGTGTGGCTCTGCGGTGGGTACAAATATATCCATGACGGGCCGGTGACCAATGCGAGAGCCGGGAGACGTCTGTCGGGGGGCCTGGGGAAGCCGACCTGGCATTTGGCTCCCGAACCAGGCTGTTGGAACGGTCGGATCACGAGGTGGCCCTGTGAAAGGCCCCTTGTGCCCTTGGGCCCCCCGGTCAGAGGAAAGGGGGAATGGGTCGGAGGGGTTCTGGATGGAGTGCGGCGCGCCTTCGCCCTTCGATGGTTAGGTCTCGGACGTGATTTGTCGTTTTGGCGTCAAGCAAGCAAAGTGTCTTGCATGCCCCGGCGTCCTGAAGCAACACGAGAGGCGGGCGAGGTGTCAGAGGTGTTTCTCTTTGGCGAGGCCCAAGGCATCTGGAGCTATCGACTGCCGGGGCAAGGCGTGGCGTGGCGTGGCGTGGCGTGTACTGATAGTCCCTTAGTACGCGACTCAGGCCCTGGGCCATCAGAGATTTGATCGAGTGGAGGCTGAGTTGAGTTGAGGAACGAGGGGTTAAAAGGAGGGAGGGGTGTTGATGTCCCAGGCCAGGGCCCGGACGAAAGATCGTGTCAAACATTGGCATGGCAGCTCCGGCGCGCCCGTGTGTAATGATGGTGCTGTCGAGTGGACGATAAAACCGGTGACGACACTCTCCTTGGATCGGTGCATCAACTCATACCGGGTGGCAGCAAGGAAGGACCGTGGATGGATGGAGGAGAGACATTTTGGGTGGACGCGAGGCGCTCATCAGCCGACCCACGCCGCTACAGTGCGCGCGCTAGCCACATGACGGAGAATGCGGGGCACCTCAAGTGGCTGGTGGCCCATGTCTCGGCGGGTTGCAGGACGGGACTGCAGAACAAGCCACATGCCCCCCGGTGCCGGGTATCATTTTTGGCACTGTCCCGCAGTCCTCGTGGTGGGGACTTGAGGCTTGGGAGGGTTGTTATGATCACGCACGCGGGAGGAAAGAAGCAAGCCACCCCCTGCAGCCCTGAGCAACCAGCTCATCCAGCCAGTCAGTTGACGGGATTTGCATGCATCTCGTTGATTGACTGTTGTGACCGTATGGAAACTTTGGTAGCTTGCCGCTCAGAAAATCAGACCTCAGCCTGGCAGGAAGGAACAACAGACCAGCGGCCCGGCTCCTTCCTTCCCTTCCATCCCATCTCTGCCTGCAACTCTGCCAGTGGCAAGTGCCCGCCCCTGGCACCCACACCCACGCTGTGGCCTGGCTCCCGTCACCCGTGCCCGTGCCGTGGCCGTCCCCTCCCCCCAATCCCAGGGCTCCCGTCCTGGTCCACTCCCCTCCTCCACTCTGTCGAAGCCCTCGAACGGCCACTGACACAAACCCGCCCAGTGGACGGCCCCCCAAGTCCCCCAACCCCAGCCAGCCAAACCCAAAGGGGCCCAGCAGCGAAGAGCAAAAAAAATCCTACTCCCAGAGAATCCACCCTCCTCGCAAACACCACACTCACACTGGTCAACGGGGGAACCACCACCACACGAACTTATTCCTCCCTCCCCCTTCCCAGCCATCAAACTCGTGGCAGTTCGGCCCTCTCTCGCATCGCCTCCTCCTCTACCACCTCCACCTCCACCTCTGACCACATCCTCTTTTCGACACACAACCACATCCGTCGGGCGCCCTCCGAGTAAAGACGTGCTGCACTGTGCCGGCACCTCTCTCTTGACTCGGTCAAACAACCCCCCCAGGCCCCGGACCTCTCATCTCGAGGCATAGACGGTCCCACGCTCAAAAAATCTTGCGCACGCGGCGGTCGGCTGTCTTTCCACCCTCGCCTCGCCTCCTCCCGTCGCCGCCACCACCACCACACTTCGCCCTTCCGTCTCCCGTCCCCTCGTCCCCTTTCGCGCGCCCGTTGGCTACCGTACTTTCGGCGGTGGAGTGTTCAGCTTGTGGTCTGTCCTGTCCTGACCAGTCCTGACTCTGACTGCATGGGTCTTGCTGCACCTGCACCGGCAGCGTATCAGAGGCGAGCACTTTCGACGCTCCTCCTCGTCCCCCTGACGTCCATTCCGACCGACTTCTCTCCTTCGCGTCGTACTTTTTGATCCGGCCCCCCCCAACGCCGAATCTCCTCCCATCCCACCACCGATCGATCAAGCAGCGACTTTTACCGTCGCTGCATCGCTGAGCCCGGCTGTTCCCCCCGAGTGCCAGCATCGACAACCCCCTTTCCCGACCGAGGCTCTTCCCCTGCCTCTCCCTCCTGTCACCCCCTTCAGGCAGCCCGTCACAACGTGCGACTCGCGGCTTCCTGCATCACGCCTCCCAATCCCGACTCCGGGGACCTGCGCGACGAGCCAAACCGGCGAAAGAACGAAGACGTACCACCGAGTGCGAGGCCTCGATAGACGACGCCTGCATATCCTCCTTGCATCACTTCGCCACGCGACGCTCCTGGGCTCCCCCTCGCCCGGTTAGATTGATCCACTTCAATCCTCGAAATCTCGCATGCCGGCTCTTCGGACTGCCAATTTCCCAACAATGAGTCAACAACAACACGACATGTATCTCGACTACTCGGCGCCGCCGAACCGCTCCCCGAGCTCTTCGAGGCCGTATCTCGGTGGCGGCGGCGGCTTCCAGTCGGGTCTCTCTCTGCCTCGTCAGAGCCAGAGGCCTTTTGATGCTCCCCTGGGCTCCTCGGCCCTCTACGCCAACGACCGCCACGCCAGCGGCTACAACCAGAGGGGCATGGACCAGCTCGGCCAGCAGGGCGTCATGCAGGGCGGCTTCATGCCCGACAGCCCGCAGTGGTCATACAACCCCGGCGGTGTCGCAACCGTCAACGGCGCCATGAACGGCGGCAACAGGCAGAGGAGCGTCAACCGCCGCGTTCCCATTCCTACTGTGAGTGCCTAGCTACGAAGTCACAAATTGAACCACCCAAGACTGACCAAAATACCACACAGAACTGGACCGACCAGGGCGGCATGGGTATGCCCTACAGCATGAGCGGCAGCCCCCTTCCCACCGGTGGAAACGATATGCGCTACGGCCAGAGCCAGCACGACATGCGTGGCGGACAGGGCGAAGAGCAGCTGATACCGACAGCCATTGTCATCAAGAACATTCCCTTTGCGGTCCGTCGCGAGACGCTCGCGGCACTGATGGCTGAAATGCATCTGCCGCAGCCGTACGCGTTCAACTACCACTTTGACAACGGTGTCTTCCGCGGACTCGCCTTTGCCAACTTCTCCTCCCCCGAAGACACTAAGGTTGTCATCGAGGCCATGAACGGCATGGACGTCCACGGCAGGAAGCTGCGTGTCGAGTACAAGAAGATGCTCCCCGAGGCCGAGCGCGAGCGTATCGAGCGCGAGAAGAGGGAGAGGCGTGGCCAGCTCGAGGAGCAGCACCGCGCCCCCATGCTGCACCAGCAGCCCTCCATTTCTACCCTCAACAGCATGGCCTCTGGCCAGAGCCGCAGCGGCAGCGGCGGTGTGCTCGGTATGCTCGGCACGCAGGGTGGTGGTGGTGGTTCAAGCAGCCAATCTAATTTCTCCATCGCAGGCGACGTTAACCTCAACGACCCCGAGACGCTCGAATTCTACACCCAGCTCACCATCTTCCGCCAGGACAGCAGCCGGGAGATCCTCATCTTCCCTGCCACTGTCACGCCCGAGCAGCGCCGCCAGCTCCATATCCTGGCTCACCACATGGGCCTCGAGCACCAGTCTGTAGGCGAGGCCGACTCGCGCCAGATTCACGTCGTCAAGCGCCACCTCCCCTCCCCCACGTCGCAGATGCACAACGTTCCCTCCGTCGGCCTCGACTACCACAAGAAGGGTCTCATCAGGGCTGCCACGACCGGCGACTTTGCCGAAGCCCGCATGGCCCCTAACAACTACTCCCACGTTGCAGGACGCCAGGGCCCGACCCTCGAGGTGGATATTAGCAACAACCTCCGTGCTGCCAAGAGCTTCGCCGACCTGCGCTCTTTCAGCCCCAGCCCCTCCGTGTCGTCCTCCGGCTACCTCGCCGCTGTCAATAACGGACTGCCCAGCATCCCTCAGGGCTCCAACGGGTCTGGACGTTACGCCGAGTACGGTGCGAGCCTCTCCCAAGCTGGCTCTCTCGCCACCCCCAACCTCACTCCCACCACTCCCGGCACCTCGGGAACCCCCGGCACGGACGACAGCCGCCTGCTCAACTCGCTTGGAGGCCTGAGCATCGGCTCTTTCGAGTCGGCTCCCCACAACCAGCCGAGGACTGCTCCTGGTGCCATTGGCAGCCAGCGCCCCGGCGCCGGCGTCAACAGCCGCGGCGGTGCGCCCGAGAGGCAACCCCGGGGACCCGAGTGGGAGACTTCGGCTGGCTTCGGCGGCCGCACCAGGACCAACGGCCACGCTCAGCGTGGAAGTGGTAAGGCACCTAGACATGGCATCATGTTGTACCGCACACCTAGCTGACACCTTTCTCCCAGACTCCTCTGACAGCGGCGCCCGTATCGCCGCGTCCGGGGCTCACCGCTACCTGTGAGCAAACTGGCTCGTCACGCCAGTACAGGATGCATCTTGACCGCACGAGGATATGACTCATGAGACTTCGACGCATAGAGGCCACGAAAATACGACAACGCACACAGTCCGCGGGCACTCCGACTGCCCCGGCGGACATGATCCATGCCCAGCATCTATTGGTCCTTGCCACGCATTTCATGTTTTGTTTCCGCAACGCTTTTCAACCCGTACTGCTTATAATCGTTTCCCACGTCGACCACGGGCCCGCAGAACACCTGGGCGGGCCGTGACAACGACGAATGCTTGAACGGACTACTTTTTTCGAATTATCCGGTCATTTCAGTGGACCGGCGGAGGAAACAGAAGGAAACAGAGATCAGGACCAACCCCCAAGACGAAATCCATGTATGGGCGACCATATCACGAACCACCCCCACGGCCGGGGTACGAGTCCAACCACCCCGTGCCAAAAACACCCACCCCCTACTCTGCTCCAGATGACGACTTACTGGAGAACGAAATGTTTTGACGATGATTATGCTGTTATGACTTCATGTCTAGATGGCTATACCAAGCCCAGTCGAGGAAGGCCATCGGTCTGGTGGCCCGGAGCCTTGGCTCCGCAACGGCAACGAACGATATACCCTCGTAATCATGTTCCCGGTTCCTCGGTCTCTCTTCTCCCGACCACACACCGCTTCGAATGTACAATCACCCCTCCGCAGGCCTCTTCGATGACGTCTCCGTCGGGGCGCGCACCGGTCAGGCCTGCGTCGACTCGTCAGCAGTGCAAACACCGAGCAAGATCGACGGAGGTGCCAGAAAAAGTTGGGCATGCTATGGCGTTTCTGTTTTTGTTTCTGCAATGTTTATGCTTTTCTGCTTGTCGTTTTTCGTTGTCCTTGTTTCAAATGGTTTGTTGTACCCTCGCGCATCATTTCCGTCATGTCTGTGGTTGTTGTTCTGCCTTTGTACCCTGCAGACTGGGGACGGTCCTACACGATGAAAGGCACGGGGGCGTGGTGGGATGGATGGATGGGAGGAATGCCGGGCCTGGGGAGAGATTTGTTGGTCAGGCCGGCGGGATGCCGCGGTATTCGCCTATGAGCGAATCCAATGTTGGCAGAGGAGGAACACGAATCACGGAGACGAAGCCATGATGGGGATGCAGTGCTGTTAGTGAGCAGTCTGGTAATTGGGCGTGATGGGGGCAACTTCTGGAGCGAGGCAGGCTTTCGGGCGTGCTGATGCTTCGGGAGATGCTGCTGTCTGTTGAATATATTACGTCGCGTCGATTATGTTTGGTGTTTGGTGAGGTGATGTGTCGCTGGCAAACATGTGTTTGGACGCAGGGGTGGCGATCCGGGAGACGGGGCAGACAAAGGGGGTTCTTCATGGCTTTAGGACGGGAGAACAGGGGAATTGACGGCGAGGAAACGTTTTCCAGAAAAAATGACAGGCTCTTTCAGTTTTTCAAGGGGCTGTTGAGGATTCCTTTGTTTGGGAGATGTTGACATAATAGAGCTGGAACTCTCCAAGGAGGAGGCATGGTCGGTTCTGTTTTGATGGTGATTGCCTGGTCACCTATTTTGAGTCAAAGGATGGAGGCAAGCAAGCAAGGACTACTCATCACAGCGAGGACCTGTCACTTATTTTGAGCTTGTCAACTCATCTTTCTGGCCATCTTGGCCATCAGCATTTCTGTCTCCTTGACTTCTCTTCCTAGGCGTTTCGTTCCCTCATTCTCTGGCAGGCTTTATTGGCTTGATTTGCGACGAAGTATTGCTTTCGAAACGAGCCGCAGGACTACGGTCGTCGATGTCAGGCCCGCGTTCGCAAGGAAGTTTTGAATCAGAGGCCTAGAGGGCAGTGAATGGGTGATATCATCTGAGGAATCAGGTGCCAGCCCTCAAGGTGTAACAACTGGGTATTGTTTCTTTGCCGTATATATACCTGGCATCGCCAATACCAGATACTTCCATCCATCAAATCGTCTTCTTCGCCAGTCATCGCCAGTCACCCAGTCATCCAGCAAGCAAGTCTTCACCAAACACCCCCGACAGCCCGAACATTCTATACCACCATTCGACGAGAACCTCCACCATGCCGAAAATGCGTCCCTCGCCAGGTTCCTCACCTCTCTCCAGACTCTCCATGTCCTGGGAAACACACTCCCCGCCCCCCTACGACCAGAGTCCACACCTCACCTCTCCAACAAGACACTCCCTCACACAACTCACCATCACCTCTCCCCCAGGCTTCCCCCCCTCTCCCAAGCCTCCCCCAAACCCTCCCATCGACTGGCACTGGAAATGCCACCGCTGTAACCACGCCTACCGCCTCTCCTGCACCTCCCGCTGCCTCGACTGCGGCCATTCCTTCTGCGGCGCCAAATCCAGCTCCAACCGCCCCTCTCCCCGTCGCCGCGCCGGCACCTGTCTCGTCTACTTCGACTACGATGGCTGGGATGCCTGGGGTCTCTGGCGACGGGCATCTTCCTTCCCAGGGCAGCACGACGAAGATGCCCGCGCTGCGCTGTTTGAGGCCGGTACACATGACTGCAGTTTGCACTGCGATTATCCCTCGCAGTGTAAGCAAGTTGCGGCGATGAAGCGTCGTGTTCGGCAGCGCGAGGCTGAGGAGAGGGAGGCTGCGGAAAGGGTGCAGAGTGCGCTGGAGCTGTTGTATACAATGAACAGCAGGGTGGCAGCGGCTGATGCCGTGTCGCCTCTTGGAGAGGGGCAGGAGATGTCGTGGTTTTCGTCGTCGGGGAGTGGGGATGAGGATATTGAGATGGAGTATTTTGAGGATGTTATGGATAGGGATGTTACTGAGAGGGTTCTTGGTGAAAGGGCTATGCTCTGTACGCCTGTTAGCCCGGTGTCACCAGTCGACGAGACGGATGTATTCTTTGGGGCACCTTGTGGGATGGATGGGGAGGAGTGGAGGGAGGAGCAGATGCTTGGCCTGGGGCCTGCGGAGACGAGGACAGAGCCGTGGGAGCAGGATATTACTGAGAGGGATGATGAGACGGAGGAGAGGGATTTGATAATGCTGGTGAATCCTTGGAGAGAGGAGCGGCGGGGTAGCCTCTGATCATGACCGACATTCGTACCGACACTAGATGCTATCTGGGGACACAGCACCCAAGCATGGAAAGTTGTGGTGGACGCAAGTCCGTGATATTTTGCATTCATCTACCTATCCCATCAGCCCGATCCACATGTGCCAGCTGGGAGCGGGAGCAAGAGCTCAGCGTCCCCCCCTTTTTAGTGATGTGTTGTACACGGCCCCTCTACAACTCGACATGTCGGCACAAGAGGCTGTCGGTGCATCTCTCCACCCTTCCAGCAAAGCTCCCTGGCCGCGGCCCAGACATGACTGGCAGATCGCGGCTTCAACACCACCTCGCTTCGTGCTGTCGCCCCAGTTGTAGTAGTAGAAGAGTGGACGCTGTGTCGTGCTTGTGCCGGAGAAGAGATGTAACGGGCGGGCGTGGCCACGCGAGTCGGCTCTGTCGCAAGCAACACTGCCAGAGCCTACCCTCGGAGGGCGGCCGGCTGCAATAAACCATTCGTCAGGCAGGAAACCTCCATCCGGCCTTCGTTTCGCGAAAGAGAACCCGTAAACAAAGCAAACCCCGAACCAATAGACTGGAGAAAAGAGAAGAACAGAGCCCGTTGGGGGCTTTGGTTTGCGCGCCCGCGGTGCTGATGGGCAGCTTATGCCTCGGCGAGCTGCTTGGCCTTCTTCTTCTGCTCGACCTTGAGAAGCAGAGCGCGGTTGATGTGGGGAAGGACACCACCAAAGGCGATGGTGGCGCGGATCAGGGTGTCGAGCTCCTCGTCACCGCGAATGGCGAGCTGGAGGTGGCGGGGGGTGATGCGCTTGACCTTGAGGTCCTTGGCGGCGTTCTGGAAGGGAAGGCTATGTCAGTCACGTGTCTAGGCAGCGACTAGGCAGACATTGTTGCCACAACAAAGTCGGCGGGGGTGGCGGGGGGGAAAGGGAAGAGATTGACTCACGCCTGCCAGCTCGAGGACTTCAGCAGTCAGGTATTCAAGGACAGCAGTGGTGTAGACGGCCGCCTTGGCACCGACGCGCATCTTGCCCTGGGTGTTGGACTTGAGGAAACGCTTGACACGACCGCAGGGGAACTAGGGGAGAGATGGGTTAGTGGTCTGTTGTTGCCATGATGTTGTTGCTAGGTAGTCGCGTCAAGCCGAAGCACCGTCGTCGTGAGTCGTGTCGCGGGGAAGCTCGGTATCGCGTGATGATACTGTCGGTGCACCGAGGAGGGCGTCGCTGATGATAACGCGACGCGCATGGTGATGCAGTGACTTTGACTGTCGTGTCGTCGATGGCGAGCATTGTCGTCGTGTGCGCAGGTGCAGAAGAGGGGATCGTGACGCGTCGTGATGGCGGGCGGTGGATGACGATGGCGGCATGTTGCGACAGGACAGGGTGCATCGAGCTCGGACGAGAGAGGGGGACGACGGAGACGGACGCGACGAAGAAAAATACATCGTCGCATGGGCAAAAGCGCGCAACGTACCTGCAGGCCAGCGCGAGCAGAGTGGCTCTGCTGCTTCTTGGGGGCATCGGCCGCGGCCTTGCCACCGGACGTCTTGCCGCCAGACTTTCCCTTGCCGCCGGGCATTGTGTTGATGTCTGAATATTTGTCGCGTCGGAGTAAAAGTGGATGGGATCGATATTGATTATCGAAACGTCGCGTGGGAGATTCGGTTATTGCGAAAAGGCGTGTGTCGGTGGTGGATGTGGGTGGATTGGTGATTTGGTTGGGTGGTATTTGTGTTGTTGACGAAGGATTTTTTTCCAGAGTTGGCGACGGACGACTCGGCGGTCGAGGGAGGAGGACGAGGCGATGGGGAGATGGACGAGGCCAGTTGTGATGGGGGGGGGGGGTCCTGCTGCTCGAGGCGCCAGCGCCAGCTCCCCCTCAGCTCCAGTGGAAGGCGGGCGGGTTGGCTTTCACCCCAAGCCCCAAAGCGGCGTGGCCACCGCGTTTGTTATGGCCGTAGCAGCGCGCCCGCCCAACCTTGTTGACCTGCTGTTATTGCCGGAATGCGCTGAATGGGCCGGAGTTTTGCCGGCGCTGTGTGTGACGGCTTCCCAGCTTTGTCTTGGGAGGGCTGACAGCTACTTGCCTGAGCACCCAATTTGCACCTCTTGGGGAGAGGTCGCAGGAAAGTGCGATGGGGGTAATGAGGAGCACTTGCTCTTTTGACCGGAGCCATCTCAGAGACAGCTTGTGAGCTGGGAAGGGAGAAGGACCGACCTTGACTTGCCTTGTCATGCTGATGAGAGATGGCTCCGTGACACCAGAGTCAGTGTCCCCGACCACCCCAGGGCAGCTGGGGGGTCAGAGTGAGGGGAGGGGTTAGCAAAGGGCATCTGAGTGCCTGGAGAGGATGTGTGACCTCCGTCGCAACTTTGCGAGCGGACTGACATGTCGACATCTTGCCATGTTGGCGGTGCAATTTGCTTGAGGTTGACGAGCCATGAATGATGGCTGCCCATGTCCCGCACGTGGCTCAGCTGTGGCGGTGTCAGTCATGTGACCAAAATGTCAAATCCTGTGGCGGGTGCTCCAGGCCGGGGTGCTTCGAGGCCCCGGGCCTTGAAGCCCCGCGCCGTCTCTTCGAAGTTGACGATGGGTCCATCGAATCAACAAGTCAATCGAGACGGCACATCAACTGGAGCAGCACGTCAGGCGATGACCTGGACATCATCAGCCATTCCATCCATCACGAAGACAGTATCGCCACCAGCACCAACAACTCCTCTTGCTTCCTACAACAGCAGCGGATCGATACGCAAGCCGTCGGCCTCCGCAATGTCCGTAAACGCAAGCTTCTGGAATGTCCACGTCCTTTAGCCACTGCTCCAAGGCTCCGCCGAGTATCAGGGACACCCTACAGATGTCTTTGTCTGCCAGACCACGAGAAAAGGCAATGTTACACGGCGAAGCCATCCAGAACATGCTTGGCCTGTGAGACATGAGCTGCACGTAGAGAACCGAGCCCCTGGCGTGTACAACTTGATCACGATGGACTGCGTCGATGGTCCTTAGGTATTTGCCGCCTCGCAACGAGCTTGAAGCGGCGTCCAAATATCCTTCCACCTTGCCTTTACCAAACTCCCGCTTACGAACCATCACCATGCGGAGAAGCTCGGAGCTTTGAACTCACCGATCCATCGATGAGGGGTAGCTGTAGCTCTCACTGGCACTGCACCTCGTTCCTCCCCCCCTCCCCCCTTTTGCCCCTGTATCCCTTTGCCCCCAATGAGATGTCCGGGATACGCCACAGGCTTCTGTAATGATGCTTGATCCGATGCGGATGACGACGTCAAGCCGGCGACTTTTGCCCACCGAACCGCGTAACGTACGGCTTTGTCTGACACCACCACCCCAAACGCCGGCTCTGCGCTCGCCATCCCCCGCCATCCTCCCACCATCCGGCCCATCCGCAACCATTCGTGCTGCTCGGGTTTCAGTGGGTTCTTGTCGGCGCTCGCACTCTTATGCGATTGGCAGCACTCGTTGACGTCAGTAGGTTACGCGGTTTCGGGTGCCTTCGTTCGCTGACCCTTCTACATCAGACCATCCGCTGCTTCAATCGGTCAGCCGTTTCCTTTCCATCTCCAATCCCCTCATCACCCAAGTCGATTCTCCTAGGCAACATATCTGCCACGCCATCATGAGATTGTCTGCGACCGTTCCCTTCGCGGCTGCCGCCGCCGCCATTGTCATCCCAGACCTGAGCAGCTGGGCCGACTTTGTCCCCTCCCAGGACGAAGTTCGAAAGTCCGTGGGGGGCTTCGTCTCCGACGTCAAGGGCAACCTAGACTCCCTGGCCTCCGGCTTCGAGGACGTCATCACATCTGCTGGCGACGCCCTCGAATCGGCCTTCCAGGACGAGGCGAACCCATTCGGCGGCCACCACGGCGGCCACCACCGCCACGGAGAGAACCTCACCATCTACGAGCTCATCAAGGAGAACGATTACACCTCCAAGTTTGCCGCCATCGTCGACGAGCACGAGAGCATCGTCAAGCTACTCAACTCGACCAAGGCAAACTACACCCTCTTCGTCCCCATCAACGCCGCCTTTGAGCACATCCCCGACCACTCCGACCACAAGCCCAGCAAGGAATTCGTCGAGGCCCTTCTCAAGTACCATGTCGGTGTCGGCTTGTACCCGGCCGGTCGCATCCTGGCCACCCACACTCTTCCCACCGCCCTCGACGAGGAGGAGCTCGGCGGCGAGCCCCAGCGCCTCCGTGTCCGCGTTGGCCTGACTGGTGTCCGGGTCAACTTTTACGACAAGGTCGTCGGCGCCGACTACTTCGCCAAGAACGGCGTCATCCACGCCGTGCGAAACATCCTCGTCCCGCCCCCACGCGTCGGTCGCCTCCTCTCGCTCTTCCCCAGCAAGTTCTCCACGCTCCTGTTGGCGATGGAGAAGACAAACTTTGTCGATTTCATCCACTCTGTCCCTCTCGGCACCGGCTCCACGGTCTTTGCCCCCTCCAACACGGCCTTTGATCGCCTCGGCCCGGGCGCCAACGCCTTCCTCTTCAACTCGGAGAAGGGCCTGAAGTACCTCAAGGCACTCCTCAAGTACCACATCGTCGTCAACGAGACTCTCTACTCGGACGCCCTCTACATTGACAAGTCTGAGGGCAAGTCGGCTCCTGTCGACATCCTCACCGACGATGAGGCAGAGACCGAAGGCGTGAGGCACTACCATGTCGATCTGCCCTCACTTCTCAAGGAGAAGAACATTTCCGTCGACATCACCCGTTGGGGCGGATTCATTGACGTCAAGGTCAATGGCTACGTGCACGTGGCCGTCCAGGACGGCATTGCGCGCAACGGCGCCGTCCAGGTCGTCGACCAGGTTCTGCTCCCGCACAGGAGCCCTGGCAACAGCGCTACCCAGGGCGAGGTGGATGTTGAGGAGCTCAAGCAGATTCTCGAGCCTTTCATCGAGGAGTCTGACGAGTCCACCAACGAGGAGTGGAGCGACTTGTAAGAAGGAGGAGGAATCTTGTACAATGGGTGTTCATTATTTGTCAAAACATCATGGAAACAGAACGCATGCGGTCTTAACACACGACATCACGATCTTTACGCTATCAAGAACACAGGCAAGGACATGTTTGAAAGCTTCTTCAATTCATACTGCGTGATACTTGCCCTGGAGGTCTAGGAAAGATTTCCCCACACTTCGCCCTCCTCCAACAAACTACCCCCTCACAGTCATCCTATCTCCATCATTATTAAGAATCCATGCCGCTGCCGATTGACCCGCTTCGCTCATGAGGAACGCCTCGCTTTGCCCTCCTGGGTTGAACGTCTCAAACCTCTTCTGCCGGGCGGCCTCACGCTCGGCCTCGGCCTTCTTCTGTCGCCTCCTCCTGATACCCCACCAGATGCCCCAGCCCGTGAGTCCCAGCAGGATGAGGACACCGATGACAGCCCCGACGATTATACCAATGGTCTTCACGGATGCGCCAGTATCGCTGGTCGTGGTTCCGCCGGTCGTGGTTCCGCCGCCCTGGGGACTTGACCCAGGTGCATTCGTTGGATCTGTGCCCGGGACCTGAGACTGGGTGTCTGCACGGCAAGGTCAGTTCACCATATTCCTCCATCTGCCTTCAGGTAATGTACTCACCAGTCGATGATGTTACCCTGACGACTCCACGCTCGGTGGATGTGGAGGTCCCAGGGCTGCTCACCCCAGCTGTGTCCGGCGGTAGCTCCCCCGTGATGCTCTTCAGCACCATGATGGTCGAAGGAGTCGGCCCGCAGGACCAAGAATGGTAGGTATTCACTTCGGCCGCGCCAGTGGGAACCATCAGGTGCGTGACGCATGCCGTAGGACTATCATTCATCACATCAGCTTCCTTCCATCCCCGTGAATAATGGGGTCCTCACCATGTCAGGATTTGGGCTGCCGCAAAGTCACATGCGCCAGCCATCGTCTCGCAAAAGTTCTCAAATGAGTCGACGCATGTCATGTAAGGGCCTTTATCGCACGCAATCTCGTTGCAGCAGCCGAAGACAGGTACGAAGCCGGCGGACGCGGAGTCGCATGAGTATTGGGGGGCGCATCGAAGCTCCGAGTCTGTTGGGTCGTGGTGTCAGCGAAAGAAACGGTAGGTTGCAAGATTCCACTTGCCATTGCTGCCATTAAGGTAGCCGCATCTTCTAGGGTCCTTGGCCTGACGTCTGAGGAGCTCAAAGTCGGGCTCGCGTGGCGGGCTTGTGACCATCGGCCTGGGGCTTCGGACGCTCGTCAGGGTGGGCACGGAGACCCCAGAAGCCGACTTTATCGGCAGGATACTGTTGAAGTGCATTGTGATGATTCAAATGTCGAAGTTTGATGCGACACAGGTGCTTGAAAGAACCCCGCGATGCACGCAGTTGATATCAGATTGCCAAGCGTCGTGGGACAACATCCAAAGGGTCCGGCGGGGGCGACGCCTAGACCCCTTTTCACTCCGCTTTATCTTCATTGCTTTTTTTCCACTTAGGCGCTGTGGATGTGACCTGGCGCCATCCATGTAACCTATCGGGAGAAAATTGCCGTCCCGGTGTGTATCATCCCGTGCGGCTGAGGGGTTATTGGCAGGGGAGGCGTCGAGCGCTGAAGTAGCTGGAACCCAGCCGCGATATGCGGCAGGGGTGGTGGTTTGGGAACGACTCTTCCTGAGGAGATATGCACCTCGTCGGACCAATCCGTGTCTAGCCTTGCGATGCAGCTGGGCTGTTATCGATGTGCCGACATGTGTTGCACAAGTCACGGGTCTAGACCGGACCTACATTTGGACCCCTGTGAGGACGGGAGCTGAAGTGTACGCTCGTCCAGGGGCTGGATGCTTGTTTCGTCGTTGTTCAGCTTGGCCGGTGGCAAGGCAAGGGTCAAAATGACCCCGAAGTCTTCCCCGCGAGAGCCAGAATGGCCGGGACTCGAATGCCCCGACTTGTTCTTCAATCAACACCGACACCAACTACACGATGACAGCAGACCATGGGAACGTATCGCCGCTGAGGCTTCTTTGCTTCGATGGCGGCGGCGTCCGAGGACTGTCTTCGCTCTTCATCATCAAGCAGCTGATGGAAGCAGTGAACAAGCAGCATCCGCCAAAGCCATGTCACTTCTTCCACATGATTGGCGGCACCAGCACCGGCGGGTGAGCAACCCTCCCAAAGTCTGCCCTGGCACCGCTAACTTATTCATCAGAATGATCGCCATTATGCTCGGCCGGCTGGAGATGAGCATCGACGACTGCATCAAGGCCTACAGCTCGATGATGGACAGCGTCTTCACGAAGAAGCAGCACCGGGTCGACATCCGTGGTGGCATCCAGGCCCGTTTCGATACGGCTGAGCTCGAGAAATGCATCAAGACGATCGTACAACAGTACACTTTGGGGAATAATCAGGATGCGCTCATGAGAGATCGAGACGTCTCGTGCAAGGTGTCAGTCTTCTCACTCCCTAGTTCTTCGTCATACCCCTGACACAGCCTCTCAACAGCTTCGCCTGCGCCATTCCAGAGCTCGTCGCCACAGAAGTGGTAAAATTCAGCACCTACACGCGGGAATTCGAGGCCGACTCGGACCTCTTCGACAACGTCCGGGTATGGGAGGTATGCCGGGCCACAGCAGCAGCCAGTACCTTTTTCGACCCCATCAAGCTCGGCCCCAATGGCGTTCCCTTCCTCGACGGTGCGACGGGCGCCAACAACCCGATCAAAGAGCTGTGGAAAGAAGCTGGCAAAGCGTTCGGAGACGACTTTGAGTCCCGCGTCCAGTGTGTTGTGTCCATCGGCACGGGCGAGTCTGGTCATGTCGCTTGGGGCAAGAGTGCCGTCGGTATCGTCAAAGCCCTGAAGGAAATGGCGACATACACCGAGAACGCTTGGAGGGACTTTAAAGCCGATCACAAGGATTTGAAGAATGCTGACAGGCTGTATCGGTTCAATGTTGTTCGGGGTCTCGAGAAAGTCGGCCTGGAGGATGCAAAGTCCAGGGCGGTCATTCAGCAGATGACGACGTCGTACATGGGCTCTGACGACATGGGTGACACCCTGAGGAGGTTCCAGAGGATCTCAGATACTTGGCAAGATGGGCCGGCACCTCCTCGTGAGTCTTGATGGTGGCTAGTGGTCCTGAGATGCCAAGCTAACACATCGGCAGGCGAACCACTTCCCGTACAGCCACCTCCACCGAGGCCTGCCTTCTCGCAAGGATTCCTCAACCTCGGGCGAGACTCCAAATACGTAAATGCCCAATCTGCGGAGAGATCTTACTGGTCCAGACTTACGTACGACGGGCTCGTCGTGTACGAGGGGGTCTACAAGGCCATGAGGAATAAGGACACCGGCCAGGTATCTTGTAAGTCTTCGGTGCCACCCCCAACCTTGTGCCTGTCCACTGACAAAAATATCAAGTCGATGCGTTCGCGAAATACTTTGCCAACCTCAACCCCCCTCCCCCTGGCCTCAGGAGCATGAATCTAGTAAGTCAGGTCTGGGCCCGACTCCCTCTCGACGACGAACCCGCGAAAAAGGACCTCGTCCTCGCAGCCATCTACATGGTCCACATGGAAGCCATCGTCGATCCCAACTTCCTCCCCAACTTCGACCCCAATCACTCATCACGGTTCTCCTACCATCGGAACAAGTTCCTCGGCTGTTACGGCAACTGGGTGCGCTGCTCGTGCCAATGCGGCCGCGTCTGGAGCTTCGCCAACGGCGTTGAAGGGCTCCAGCTCGATCGGTGGAAGAACCGTAACAAGGCGTGTGCGGCAGAGGTGCCACCTAAAGGCCAAGCAAATGGTGGCATTTTCTTCAAAATGTTTGGGAGGGGATCGGAGAAGAAGAGGAAGGAGGCTCTGAGATTGTTTGATAAGAATCGGGTAAAGTGGCTGGCGATTCAGTCGGATGAGGCGAGGATTCAGCTGTCGTCGACTTTCTGAGGATATTGCCGTTTCGTCAGCCTCTTGTTTCCATTTGGTCAACGAGAACGGCGCCGAGACCCGGTGTGGTACCCCTGAATCGAAAGGGCAGCGATTCAGGGGGCTTCGGTTCACTACAGGACAGTTCTGTCAATCCTGACATGGCGATCATGGCGTCAGCCAAGTCCAGGAACCTGTACAATCCAACCAGATCAACTCCTTGCTGCAATCTCAATGCATTGAGGCTGCGCGAGATGAATGAAAGTTGCCAAAAGGGGGAAGCAAAAGTCGATGACGAGGACAAAAAGATAGATCGATGGTCACTACCAGGATCGAACTGGCGACTTTCGCATTTCAAGGACTGGTGAGACCAGCGTATTAGTACGACACTCTAACCAACTGAGTTAAGCGACCTTTTCGATGGGGAAAGCACATGAATTAAGGTCCATAGCTCTCGTTGCTACTGAAGAAGTATCTGTGAGTCTCGGTGGACAGCCATCTCAAGGTTCTACGTCCGCGACTTGGATGAGTGGCGAAAGGAAATTCTCCCGGATGGGAAATTTCTGGAATAAATACGAAGACAGCTGTTCTGCGTACCAAACCCCTCCCCTACCCAACGTGCACCCACGCGCGGTGGATGCCGACGTGACTCGGGGATCTTCGGCCGGGGTATCGGGTGGTTCGTAGTGTCCGTATCAACCAAGCTTCCCTCGACGCACGAACCAGCACCCCCTGAAGTACCTCCTTTCCATCTCAGTGACGTGCCCTTTTCTCCGTTAACCCCGGCCCCAGGAGGGTTGTGTATCTTGATTCTCAGGATTGATCAACGTCCGCATCACTCATCACAACTTTGTCAACAGAAACTCGCAAACATCGCAATCGTAATGAATCGAAACATAGACGACCGCGAATCTGATCTCTCCCCGCGGGATGCGGGCTTGCGCACCAGGAAGAAGCGGGACACGGACCGTAAAGCCCAGCAACGATACCGCCAGCGACAAAAGGATCACATCGCCGAGCTGGAGAGCCAGCTGCAGCTGTTTAAGGACGGGGGCTGCGGTCAAATGTCCCGGCTTGTGGAAGAAAACAGAAGACTGCGACAGGAGGTCAGTCACATACCCGCTCCATCCGGATTCCGGCCCAGATGCATGAGTTGGGGAGATGGGGACCCGGAAGACGGCTCTATCACAGGCTCTTGAGCTCCCAAGAATTCGACTTTCATCCTGCCCCTTTGGGAGATACTTGCTGACCCCATATATCTAGCTAAAGCAAGTCAACTCACTTCTGGATGGTTTAGCCGAGGTTCTTGGCCAAAGGCAACCAAAAGTGTCTGCAGCAGTGGACAGCGCCCAGGTTCGCCCCGCCTCTCCCTCGGAAGAAGCAGGCTCACCGGAGAGGGAAACAACCTCCTTGGACGCTGTCTGCCCTCCTGCAATTCCCGCGGAATGGTTCGATCCAATACAAAGTACACTTCCTTTGCAAGCAAGCCAAGAATCGGCGGCGGCGGCCAATGGAAATGGAACGCGGCTCACCGCTGACCTTGGACGGAAAGCCACCATGTCCGAATGGCAGGCAGTCTGCCCCGAACAGTCATGGCTTCCGCTGTGGGACTCGCCAACGGCGGGGGACCTATCCATCTCATCTCTGTATAAAGCGCCCGCCCATCACGGAGGCCCCAACTACGACCCGCCGCCGTCACCGTACGATCGCCGTCTGCATCGGTTATTGAACGTGGCTCGAAATCAAGGACCCAGCCTCGGCCTGCCTACCGTTGCGGACTTTATCCACGACGACTCGCCGAACCCCCTGTCGAAGGAACTGAAGATGTATAAGGGTTCTCTTTACAGGCAGCAGAAGCCGGTCGAGTTCCTCGCGTCATACTGGATCCTTTATTTACTGCTCCGTGTGAGTCGATCTCGCGACCCATTTGAACACTCCTTCCATGATCTTGGACTAATCCCTGGGTACCCTTGTCCCGTGTATCAGTGGCGGGTCACTCTCGAACAAGATGCCTTGGAGAATATGCCGCTGTGGATGCACCCGACCAAGCTGCAGCGGGATGTAGAGCACTTGAGCGTCATAGACCAGGTAGTATGGTATGAGGCGCAGATGCACTATTCCCGGCATCCTTTTAACCCCATACTAACCACCCTATCTTCTCGGCAGGCCGGACCTCCGGGAGGAGATCATTAAGCTGTCCTTCGTGGATTTGGACGCCGCTTGCGTCGTTCTTTACGATATTGGCCAAAACTTTGTGATCAATATCGAGGATAACGAAGCCTCGACGGCGGAAACTATTCGGCAAATAGTGGGTAAACTCTCCGACCTGGCGAGGTGGAAGTTGGCGCCTCGGTTCTTCGAGAAACATCCGCAGTGGGCATGGACGTCGGCGCGATGACATTGTGTCACAGCCAGGATCGCCAACTCGTAGTTTTCACGCTTTATAGAATCAGCATCCATTCATTGGTTGACGTTGGACGGCCGGCGGAATGCCAATTAAACCCATGTGGCCATCTTTGCTCCGAAGGGCCTGAGGGTGTCCTCTTTCAACATACTGTTGCATTCGTGACGGGACGCCGGGCTTCGATAGCAGGCCGAAAGGGGAGCCTCTGAAAGGCATTACATAGTATTGTTGATTCATCGATGCATGGAATCGTGGTTTGGTTTGGAACGGACAGGGGCCGAGTCAACGCTAATGACATGTCGCTCTGGTAGCGCTACCACTTGGTCCCTGATTTTTCTTTCTGCATTGATCGACCACCAGGTACCTGGAGAAGATCAGCTAGGGAGGTTTTCTCAGGCTGTTCTATTCCAAGCAAGTTGCCGCGGCCGATACCATTCCACTTAGCAGATGAGACCTCCGTCAATTGGGATGACGGTGCCGGTCATGTACGAAGCGTCATCGCTGAGGAGAAAGACGGCCAGCTTGGCAACCTCCAGGGCGGAGCCAGGTCGACCAAGGGCGCAGGCCTTGACGGGCCCCATGTCACCAACAGATAGCCCCATCACCTCGACTGCAATCTCAGTCATTGGTGTGAGAATGTATCCCCTAAACAGGGGGATCAGTAAACATCCAAAGGCAAGCATGGTGGGGGAAAACGAAGGAAGAAAAGGGGAAAGGGGGATTACTCACGGCGCAACCGCGTTCACCCTGATGTTCTTTGGCCCATACTCCTTTGCGGTGCATCGAGTGAGTCCGCTGACGCCATGCTTGCTTGCTGTATAAGCAGCACCGCCAGCAAAACCGATCAAGCCGGCCGCGCTAGACGCGTTGACGATGGAGGCACCCGGCTTCATGTGCTGCAGTTGGGCACGCAAGCAGTTCCAGACGCCGCGGAGGTTGACCTCAATGACAAAGTTGTATCCCTCGTCGGTTTCTTGGCCATCCAGGTGACTGGCGCCCATGGTGCTGTCGATGACGCCGGCGAAATTAACGGCACAGTGGAGGCCGCCCAGCTCGAGGACCGTCTTCTGGATCCAGGAGTCGACCTGCTCGCGGACCCTGACGTCGACGACAGTGGTCATCACAACAGCGTCGAGCCCGCCGAGCTCTCTCAGTTCAGCTGCGGCAGATTCGAGTGCTTTTGCTTGAATGTCGGCGAGGGACAGCTTCGCCCCCTGGACCACGAGCAGCTTCGCGATCTCGAAGCCCATTCTGGACGCAGCGCCTGGGTTTTTATCAACCACAACTCCCGTATGACCGGGAAGCTTGTAGAGGCTTACCGGTAATCGCAACGACGTTGTTCGAAAAGGGAGCCATTTTGATAATGTTTCAGGATGTTGGGTGTGCGAGAAGTGAGTGAGGCTGAAGAAGAAGGGACTGAGAGAGCTCTCTGCCAGGCCTTTAAGTATAGAGGAAGGTGTCCGTCTTCCTCCCTTCGGTCTTCTCTCGGACCTGCAGAAATATCCCGTTCGAGATCCCTTCGGATCCCGGTCACTGCGACCGGCCTGTTGGATGATTTCATCGGGAAACCATTAGGGACCCGGGAGCCGCACGATGATTGCCACCGGGCAACCGGAAGGGCGCAAAACCACGACGATGATGCCCGTGCAATAGGATCTAAGGCATCTTGTAAAAGTCCGGTCCCGTGATCCCCTGTCGGCATGGGCATAAAAGCTGGCTTGGACTATCCGGATACCCACATGGACAGCACCTGAGTCCAGCCACAACTCGAGACAGTACCTGGACTTACTCATTCACCATGACTCTCACACATGGTGTAGGCCCACCCCCCTGCCTCCCCATCCATGCATGTGCCTAATGACTAAAGACAGCTTACTACCTTGCTAGATTCTTTGTTACCAGGAATCCGAACTGCATTTTGATGCTACTAGCTGAAAAGATCTTTGGACAGTTCCCCTCGACTGGATGGCGGTGAGGTCTGATGACAGCGAGGTATGAGCATGATGTACCAAAGGACATTTGAACGTGAGAAAACCTCGAGTAACGGACATTACACATAAATATCTTGCCTCTCTCATAGGCCTTAAACCTCAAAGTCCAAAATCTTCCCAGCGACTGAGAACCTTCGCTTTCACATCCTCCGGGTACCCATTCTCGAAATCGCACGTCACCCAGTTCTGCTCCGCCTCATACTCACCCGGCAACAAACAATTTCCCACGACCTTGCCTCCCGTCAGCTTCGTACCGGGACCGTGAGACATGTACGGTACGAGCGGGTACGCCGCGACGTCTTCAAAGTGATACTCGTCGAGTGTCGGACGGCACCTCGTCGCAAATGCCCACGTCACATCCTCAAAGTTGTATGGGTCAATGTCGTCTCCGACCACCAGCACACGATGCACCTGCATGCCGCACTTGTTCCGGAACAAGAGGTCGCCAATCTTGGTGCACAGTTCCTTGGCGTTGGTCTTCATCGCCCGAAGCTTGGCGCGATCAACTTGGACGACGGCCCAGATGACTTGTGTCTCGTAGGGGGTGAAGACGCGGGTCACGGGGAGATTGTTGTCCTGGAGGACCTGCTTCATCTCGGCGGCTGCCAGTGTCCCAATCATGGTCTGCGTCTCGTCGGGTCCTCCAGCCGCTCGCCCTGGGACGCAGACGGGGAGGATGGCGCCCTCGCGGTAGGTGATGGCATCGACCTTGTACAGAGGCTGGAGTGATCCCTCGTCAAGGAAGCTGTAGCCGTGCATCTCACCGAAAGGACCCTCCTTGGCAGTGTCGGTGATGGAGATGGTGCCCTCGAGGATAATCTCGCTGTTGGCAGGGACGTACATGTCGTTGGTCTCGCACTTGACCACCTCCAGCGGCGAGCCGCAGAGAGATCCGACGTACTCGGCCTCGGAGACGCCCTCGGGGAGGGGCATACTGGCCGCCATGGTCGCTATGGGAGGGGCTCCTAAGGCGATGGCGTACGGGACGTCCTTCCCGGTCTTTTTCCACTCTTCGAAGATGCGGGCGATGTGCTGTGGCTTCATGATCAACCCCGTCATGCGGTTCTTGTCGTAAATCATGGCGCGGGCGATGGACCAATTCGTCCACTTGCCGGAGGGATGTGGGATGATGTTGATGCCGAGGGTCTGGATGTAGTCGCCGCCATCGGCCTTGTTCAAGAGGGGCGCCGGAAGCTTGGTCAGATCGACCTCGTCGCCGATGAGTTTGCGCTCCTTGCATGGCCCAGTGGCCACGTGGATCGGAGGTGTTGTTGGTTTACCCTTGGCCGAGAGCATCTTGTCGATGACGCCGTCGAGAGTTGCATCAGGAGGCAGCGCCATGTGGCGAGCGAGACGGCGATAGGGAAGGGCAGGGTCACTTGAAAGACCGGCAGGTGCTCCAAGCATGCGGAAAAGTCCATTCTGAGCGCCCTTGACGTTGTTGAAGAGGGGTGCCTTGGCTCGCTTCTCGTAGGATCTTCTCGTGATGGCGGCGATTTCGAGATGGGGGTCGACCTCTGCATTGATCTCGGCGAGATCGCCGTCTTCGCGCAAGGAGTCGACGAAAGATCTGAAATCGAGATGAGGGGGTTGCTTTAAACGTATGAGGGTGGTAGAGAAGAGTCGTTGTCCCTTCAGCTGCATCGTTGGACGCAGCCGAAGGCGTGCGATATCATGGACACGGAACATGATGAGCTGGTGAGAAATGCCTGCGCCAAATTGCAGCTGTGAGGGTCCTCAATTCCAGTCTCATGCCATGCTGCCGAGGTTGCCTTTATTCAAGGCGAGCAGTTCCCAGCCCTGATCATGCCATGGTCTGCTCCTCACCGAGCCGTCGACGAGCTGAATGTCCTGGATCTGGTCGTCGGCGGAGGTCCGCCTCGGCGCCCGTTGTCAGTCAGCGACTGCCATTCGGCGACATTCAGAGTGAGTAACTTTAAAATTGATCGACCAGAACCATTCTTGAATCGGTCTCCCTGAACGCGTGTACTTGGTGTTCTGTCGGCTCCCGGCGCGACGGTGTCACCGTGTCGCGAATGACGAACCCGTTCAACCATCAGACTCGAGCCGCCGGTGCGACATTACTAACGGCGAGTCGACGGCTTGGCGAGCTGATCTCCTGGCGTAGTCATCTCCTGGGTGGCCATGGCTGCGAGAGGTTGCGCGTCGGTCGAGGGCGGGAATGGCCGTCGAACAAAAGCTCCCGTGGAGCACCCTGTGATGGCTCAATGGTATCGCAGCACCCTGAACTTCCAGCTCATCACAACATGCTACGACGGGGTGCCAGCCTCTTTTCCCTCTCCTCGGTGAGGAATCCTCAGCCCTATGCGTTCAAGCAGGCTCCAGGGCAACTTCTCCTGCCTGCCTCATCACGACCGCCCTCCCAGCGGCTCCTTTCGACGACTGCCTCTCCTGCATCCCGCCCAAAGCGACGGAAACGTGTTGTCGTCGGCGTGACAGGCGCGACAGGCGCTCCCCTCGCCGTCGGTCTCCTCCAGCGCCTGAAGCATCTCGACGTCGAGACCCATCTCATAATGTCGAAATGGGGTGCTGCGACGCTCAAATACGAACTCGAAGCACCGAACAACACCCCCGCATACCTCTCCTCTCTCGCATCCACGACATACTCTGCGCTCGACGTCTCGGCGCCGCCAAGCTCAGGGTCGTTTCGGGCAGACGCCATGATCGTCGTGCCGTGCAGCATGAAGACGCTGGCCGCAGTGCGCATGGGGTACGACGCCGACCTCATCTCGCGAGCGGCAGGTGTGACGCTCAAGGAGCGGCGGCGGCTGGTGCTGGCTGTGCGCGAGACACCGCTGAACGATGTGCATCTGGAGAACATGCTGGGTGTGTCGCGGGCTGGCGCAGTCCTCTTCCCACCGGTGATGGCATTCTATACGCAGCCTCGGTGCATAGCGGACATGGTTGACCAGAGCGTCAAGCGCATGGTGGACTTGTTGGGGTTGGGTCTCGCGGAGCACGATGACGATGAGGAGCTTCGCTGGAGCGGGTTTGAATGGGCGAAGAAGTGAGGGTCGGGGCCTCAGGGGAGTGACTTGGCCACGGTTGGGGCGCCGCCACCTCCGAAGCCCCCCGAAGCCCCTGGACCGACTCCTGGCGCCACCTCCGCAGGCATCACCAAGGCGCAGAGCAAGCAGAGCCAATAATCAAGAAGCACTCTATCAAGCAGTGATTGACGACGCCACCCACCTGCCTATCTGATGCTGGTGCCCGATCGCCCCCAGCACCCGCCACTTCGGGGTTCGAGTCGGTCTTGGGCCCGAACAGGGGACAGGCCTGCGGCGTCCGGGGCACTAGGCGGTGGTGTCAGGGCGCCTGCAGATGAGCTTGCGGCGGGGGAGGTCTGGCCAACTTTGTTTTCAACTTTGTTTCCAGAGACCTCCGAGACCAGCACTCTGAGTGCCGAAGCATATGTCAACATCAAGGCTCATCCTGAGAAAGCGTGTATCGCCTGACGAGCATGGCCATTGGATCAAAATCTCGGTCAGCGACCAACAATCGGCCTGCCATTGAACCACCTCCCGGCCAGACTACCTCTGCAGCGACCCCGCAGTCACATCAACCAGGCAAGCCCTTGGATTATGCTTGGCATCTCCGTCGCCAGCCTCTCGACCTTCCCAATGAAGCAACTGCCAGACCAGACCCTCTTTCGATCTGCAGTGGAACGCTGGGAAAGGGCCCGGCTTCAGTCGGGTTCGCCATCCTACTGGATCCAGAAAGACGGGTGCGCAAACAAAAAAGTCCCAGCTATTTATCGTCTCGGCTCCCCGCCGCTCACCGGTCTGGCGTGTGTTTCTGCTCGTCTCGTCTCGCACGCAATTCGTCACCGCAGATCCCCCAGTCGCAAAGATGAAGTTCTCCCACCAGGCTGCCGCCGCCTTCTCGCTGGCCTCGGCTGTCGTCGCCTCCGAGTGCAAGCCTAAGCTCGAGTCTGAGGCCTTCCAGGCCGAGATCAAGACCGAGAAGTGAGTGTCGCCCTCCCCGCCTACTTCAAGCGCCTGACTCTAACCTGCTCTAGCCTCTGGAGCCATCTCGTCGCCCTCAACGACCTCGCGTTCGAGAAGGGCAACGGAAACCGCGCCTTCGGTCTTCCCGGCTACGCCGCCTCGGTCGACTACATCTGGTCGCACATCTCCAATGTTCCCGCCACAAAGGCCTGGAAGCAAGACTTCCCCGCGTGGTTCGGCCAGGTCGAGTCCATCTCCTTCAAGATTGACGACGAGGACTTCTACATCTACGGCATCACCTACTCGCCCTCGACGCCTCCCGAGGGTATCACAGCCGAGATCGTCCTGGGTCCCGCCGGTGAGGCTGGCTGCTACGAAGCCAACTACGAGGGCCTCGATGTCGCTGGCAAGATTGTCCTGACTCAGCGCTACCGCTGCCCGACTGGTGGCACGCTCGCTGGCCGTGTGCGCCCTGCCAAGGCCGCCGGCGCTGCTGGTGTCATCATCTACCACGACATCACCACCACCCCCACCGCCGGATCTCTGGGTGAGGTCAACCTTGAGGCCTATGCCCCTGCTGGCTTCATCCACAAGGCCGATGGCGAGAAGATCATTGCTCGCATCCAGGCTGGCGAGACCATTGAGGCTTTCTACCAGCACACTCAGATCGTCGAGGAGAGGATCACCCAGAACCTCTTCGTCGAGACTGAGGAGGGCGACCCTCACAACGTCATCATGGTGAGTGCATCATCACCCTCCAGTCGCACGTCCGTCTACTAACTTCCCCAGCTCGGCGCCCATCTCGACTCCGTGCAGGCCGGCCCCGGCATCAACGACGACGGCTCCGGTACCAGCCTGATCCTCGAGGTCTTCAAGAACCTCCAGAAGTTCCGCTTCCGCAACAAGGTCCGTTTCGCCTGGTGGGGTGCCGAGGAGAACGGCCTTCTCGGATCCAAGTACTACGCCAGCCACCTCCCCACCGCCGACATCGACAACCTCCTGACCTACCTTAACTACGATATGGTGTCCAAGGGCTACTGGGGCGTCAGCGACAACGACGGCCGCGCCCACGGTTCCGTCGCCCCGCCCGGATCCGAGGTCATCCAGAACATCTACCACGAGTTCTTCGAGGGCCTCGGTCTGGAAGTCACCCCCGCCGTCCTCACCAACGGCAGCGACTACGCCTCGTTCTGGCAGATTCTCAACAAGCCCTTTGGCTTCCTCAACACTGGTACCGGCGTTGCCCAGGACCCCTGCTACCACCAGGCCTGCGACACCATTGAGAACCCTGATGCCAACACCATCACCATCAACGCCAAGGCCGCCGCTCACCAGCTCTCCATCCTCGCCATGAAGGGCCAAGAGCTGATCCCCAAGGTCACTGTCAATGCTACCATGCTGACCAGCCTTCGTGTGCGCGAGGTTGGCCCTGACCCGCTGCTCATTGAGGAGCTCGAGGCTGCTGGCCACGGTCACCTCGGCTGCGGCCACGACCTGTAGAAAAGTCTGGAGGGCATGATGTTGTTTTTCTTCATGAAGATGATGAAATAACCTTTGGTGAAGGCGTTTGGGGAAGTTTTTTAGCGATGTAGATACCGTTCAGCAATTGATGGTTTGAGGACGCCGGTGGTCGTACAACAGGGTGGGGTGATTGATGATGCCCCTGATCAGCCCACGTTCGCATCAGGTGATGTAGCACAGCGTGGCCTGCGAGTTTGCAAGTTCATTTTTCTACTTCACGTCAGGATCGGTGGCAGATGTACGCTGGACATCCTTCATCTCCATCACTTCCAGCGGTGAACCCAGCATGCACTCAATCATTCCCCATCTTCTCCTGCCACCCCTTCTCTTCCTTCCCTTCTACCTACCTCCCTTCCCCCATCGAAACACCATCTTTGGCACCGCCATCATCGGCACCGTGATTTTAAACACACTCAACACATTCCCCGACGAAAGAACACTACGCTACGGCCTCTCGGGAGCATGGATCATCTACTTTCCCGTCCTCGAGAAGCTCCTCCTACACCCCGAGCCAGAGCGCGACTTTTGGAGACTGGACCGCCGCCCCCATGAGGCCGAGTACATGGGTCCGTTCTCCATGGCCAAGGCACGCTGGGCTGCTGCCTTGCTGAGCTCCCCGCGCGGCGTTGGCTGGTCGCATGGCAGTAAGCGGATGCCGTCTGGACCAGTGAAGACCCAGGAAAGATTGCGCTTCGTCGTTGGCCAAGTCAAGAGTGTAGCATTGGCGACACTTGCTCTAGAGGCACTGCTCATCTTGAACGAACACATCTCAGCATCGGAGGAATGGAATTTGACGCAACTTCCGACCATCATCCTGGTGGACCTGCTGATGGGGCTTTCGGTGTACGTGACGTGGACGACACAGTACAGCGTCGCTGCCGGTCTCTCGGTTAGTACGGGCTTGAGCAAGCCAACGGTATGTCTTCCTAAGAAATCTTCAAGTCCATTTCTGATACAAGACAGGACTGGCCGCCCATGTTTGGGAGTATTCGGCATGCGAGCACCATCGGGGGCTTCTGGGGGTCTTTCTGGCATGGTATCCTCCGTCAGGTATGAGGACATAGTAGAGAATCGAGACTATCTCTCGCTAATATCTGCCAGCCGTCCCTAGCTGTCAGCAAATCACTGGTCAGATGCCTGGGACTTCGACCACGGTCAAACCCGGCGTATGTCATGCATCTCACCAATGCTTTCCTCCTCAGCACATTCTGGCATGTGATCAGCATCGCACCTGTTGCTGAGAACCACATCTCCATCTCTCAGTTGGTTTTGCGGTTATCAGCCTTCTTCATGGCCCAAGTTCCAGCAATTCTGGCTGAGACAGCCCTGCTCGGACCTCGAAAGGACGACCAGAGCAAGAAGACGGACCACGCGTCTTCAAAGACGGGTTCCAGCATCCAACAGACAACGAATCGACAGGTGATAGGGTGTGTTGGTGTTTTCCTGTGGCTCGGCCTTTCAGGTTGGTCTTTCTTTACCGTATATCGGGCGGTTGGACTACTGGACACGAAACATCCCTTCCCGGTCATACGGACCGTGCTGTCATGGTTCGGGGTTCATGTATGATCCATTTAAGTACTCTTGTAGAAATCGAGATGTCTTTGCTCCATCGATGCCATTCCAATCAACCCGAGAAAAATGAATGTTTCCCAGTAACTCCGCGGCAATGAATGAATGGTCAACCCCTTTCCCCGGAGACAGCTCAAGCGGAACCCGACGAAATTTCGATGCCATCCTTGTCCGGGAGGTAAAGATTGCGTCTGGTCAGCTTCTTGTACTCATCAAGCCGGACATCGGCAAATGTCGATGCGCCATCGACGACGGTAGGCTTGTGCGGACCATAATCCGTGCGGAACTGGACGATGGTGAGTGCCTTGACTTCTTCGCCGCCGACACTGAACGCAATCTTGTCGACACTGCCGTGAACGACAAGGATGATTTCGAACCACGCAGCCTGGTCTTCCAGTCTGTCGATGGCCTGCTGGAGTCCCGCCGCTGTCGTAACGACGATGGTGCTCATTGGGGCGACCTTGTCTGTACAGCGACCGACTGTGATCCGACTTGTCAACAAATAGATTACAAAAGACGTTGGAAGAAGAGACTTACCCATGCTGCGTAGAATTTCCTTGGGCGTACGAGAAGTTGACATGATGGGAGTCTCGGCGGTCATTTGGGCGTACATCTTGTCGTTCTTGACAATGCCAATGACAGCCCGGCCACCGGGGATGCGAACAGTGCTTTTGACAGCCTTGTTGAGTTGTTCGCGCATTTTCTTAACGTCGGAGTCGCTCATCGTGTCATCTGCCCGGGGTCGAGGCCCCTGAGATAGGCGAAAGCCGATTGACGACCCTGGGTCTTGACTTTGACGCAACATCCAATGAGAGCTGGGCATTGAAGCGGGAATAGTGTAGAATGTTCCCCACATGTCAACTGGTTGTTATGATGCTGTGGAGGATGAGAGTTGAGGATGAACCGGTGGATGTAGAGGTCAGGCTGCGGGAAGTGGTCGATGTGGATGGGAAGGAAATCGTCTCTCTCTCTCTGTCTCCGTTGCTAGTTTAAATAGACCGGGAGACTTTTTCTTCTCTCTTCGAAGTGGCAGAAGTTATTCATGTGGAATTGAGGCCATTGACTTTTCTTGGACGCCAATACCCTGTGGCTGGAAGAATGGCTCAGGTGGCTTGTGTTCCGCCGCCGCCTTGCGGAAGGGACCGGAGCTGGCGTTGCATAATGTGGCGATTCTGCTTCACAGAGTTGCGCAGATAGAGTTCGGGAGAGGTAGGCATCAGGAATAGGTGCGGGCATTGTTTGAGTTGCCCCAAAGCCCAATTCAAAATAGCGACTCAAAGTCAAGCCCGCAACAATGAGGCGATTCAGAAGTTTCGCCGTGGACAAAGTGAATGAACAATACATGTAGCCAGCCACATAAACCTACCTAATGCGGGGCCCAAACTCTTGCCGTTCACCCAAGGTAACCGCGAATGTCCGCAGCCCTATCGGCTTGGACAACCTCAAGTTGCAGATGAGGTGACGTGCACCTCAAACACCCCACACCACCCGTCAACGATGCTACCTCGGTACCATTCCCATCGTCGGACCCGAGAGCGGGAATAAGTGAAGAACTAAAAACTCAGCCGAGTTAATCTTATCAATCGCATCTCCTAGTTCGAGCCAACTAGACGGGAAAATCGGCATGTTTCTGACTGTCCGCCTCTGCTAGCGCAACGCCTCACACCAGAAACCCGTGGCACCACATCCCCCTTCAGCCAATAACGGCCCCTGCGCGCCGGGTATACGGCTTCCAGAGACCCAGCATCGCCTGACGAGGATCTTATCAGATTCGTCCGTCGCAGCCACCAATCCTTCGGTGCGGGTCGATGGTGGGCCGAGCCTTGACTTCGACAAGCTTTGGGGCCCATCTACGGCTCGCTTCCGGGATACCTTGGCCCCCGGGGTGACGGGTCGCGAGCTGCAAAGCGACGCGTTGGGTGCATTCTGGGCGAGAAGGGCCGGGAGGGACAAGGGGTGTGTGGAGGACCGTGTCGGCGCGAACGAAAATCCTCCCGCGCCGGCCCACGACATGCGATGCCATGTGAGCCGGCGTGGCGCGTGGTAAAGATTTTGCAGCGCGCTAGCTACGAGGTCGAGGGTCTTTATAGACGGGAGGCTTCCGCTGTCGGATTGCTTCCTCTTCCTCGAGTTCCTCATCCCAAGCATCCCGGCCTTATCGACCTCCCCGCGACAAGATGTCTGGCTTCTCAAAGTTCAAGTCGGTGCTTCGGCGCTCTCCCACGGGGGCCGAGGCGGATAACACGGCCGAGATCACCCCGGTCCAGAACACCGACGAGGCTCGTGATGATCCCGAGGCCAACGAGAAGAAGTCGCTCGACCTTCCCGACGAAAATGCCCAGCGCGGTGTTCAAGACGTCGAGGCCGTCGCTCTGGCCTGGACCAAGAGGTCGCTGATCACCGTCTTCGGCCTGTGAGTCTTCTAATTACTTCAATCTTGATGTGCACATCTGACAACCCCTCCAAGGATGTGGCTGCTCTACCTCGTCAACGGCTTCCAGTCGTCAATCGTCTACAACCTCATCCCCTTCGTCACCAGCGACTGGGAGAGCCATTCGCTCCTGACCGTCATCTACATTGTCGCCAACGCAATATCCGCCGCTGTCTACATTCCCCTCGCCAAGCTGCTCGACATCTGGGGTCGCGCAGAGGGTTTCCTCGTCATGACCACTCTTGCGACCCTCGGTCTCGTCCTCATGGCTACCTGCCAGAACCTCCCCATGTTCAGCGCCGCCTACGTCTTCTACGTTGTCGGTTTCGGCGGCATGACTTACTGCGTCGACGTCATCACGGCCGACGTGTCCAAGTTGAAGAACAGGGGTCTGGCGTACGCCTTCACCTCGTCGCCATACATGATTACTGCCTTTGCGGGCGCCAAAGCGTCCGAGGGCTTCTACAACAACGTCAGCTGGCGTTGGGCTTTTGGCTGCTTTGCCATCATCTTCCCCTTCGTCGCCGCGCCGCTTTTCGTGGTTCTCAAGTACAATCTCAAGAAGGCTGCCAACCGTGGTCTTGTCGGTCGGGAGAGCAGTGGACGGAGTGTTGGCCAGAGCGTGTGGCACTACCTGAAGGAATTTGATGGTAAGTCCGTTCTTTGATGCGTCTCTCTTCGGTACTAACACGACAACCAGCCCTTGGCGTGTTCCTCTTCGCTTCAGGCTTGACTGTCTTCCTCTTGCCGTTCACCCTGGCAGACAGCGCCCCGAACGGATGGTCAACGGGCTACATCATCGCCATGATCGTTGTTGGCTTCGCCGCGCTCGTCGCTTTCGGGGTGTACGAGACATTTCTGGCACCCGTCCCCTTCATCAACTACAGCATCCTGACGGATCGCACCGTCATCGGCGCCTGTCTGTTGAACATGACGTACATGGTCTCCTATTACTGCTGGAACTCGTACTTCAGCTCGTTCCTGCAGGTGGTTAACAACCTGACGCTCGCCGAAGCCGGTTACGTGGGAAGTACCTTTGAGGTCGTGTCCGGAGTGCTGCTGTTCGGCGTGGGCTACTCCATCAGCAAGACGGGTCGCTTCAAGTGGCTGCTCTATGGAGCCGTCCCGCTCTACATTCTCGCCCAGGGCCTGCTCATCTACTTCCGCCGTCCCAATGGTTACATTGGCTACATCGTCATGTGCCAGATTTTCATCTCCGTGGGCGGCGCCATCTTCATCCTGGTTGAGCAGGTTGCCGTTTTGGCGGCCTTGGATCATCAGCACGTCGCTGCTGGTGTCGCTATCCTGTACGTGGTCGGAAACGTGGGAGGTGCCATCGGCAACACCATCTCCGGCGCCATCTGGACCAACACCTTCCGCGGTGCTCTTGAGCGCAACCTCCCCGAGGCAGCTCTTCCCGATCTGGACAGCATCTATGGAGATCTCGAGATGCAGCTCAGCTACGAGGTTGGCTCGGCCGAGAGACTGGCCATCCAGGACTCGTACGGCTATGCGCAGACTAGGATGCTTGCGGCGGGAACGGGCATCATGTGCATCTGCTTTTTCTCGATTCTGCTCATCCGCAACATCAATCTTTCCAAGATCCAGCAGGTCAAGGGTATGGTGTTCTAGGGGGTTGCTCGTGGGAACTCTGGTGTACTCCAGCGCATGATAACCAGTTGCTGCGGTTTCATGACTGGAAACAAAGTCGAAATAGCAGTGAAATTGAACTTGAGACATGGTGTCATTGAATATTGCTGGGGGGCGGGGGGGTTCAATCAAACTTGAAGAAACGCGTATGTGAATAGCGACTTCATGACCTCGACTTGGCGTTCAGGGGGTTCCGTCCGAGTCGTGTGGTGGTGTTTTGACGGGAAAGTTGCTGACTAATCCGACTTCCCCTCCTCGCGTCGTCCGATTGACGCCGTGGCGGCATCCAAGCTGTCGTTCCGCATCTTGGCGCGACAATGTTGCGGCTCCAGGCACCTCCAACTCGAGGTTCTGCATGGGCGCGGCTGGAGATTTAAGGTACGTTCGTCTGTTACGATCGATCAGATTCGTGTCTACATCTGCTGACCACGACTCGCGCGCACAGTGACTTCAGACCGGCGACGACCTCGTGCCCTCCCCATGCCCCGGGCCTCCTCCAACCTCGACCGAAGACAAGCCTCTCGAAGAGAAGAGCCATCCTACATCTGGAACCTCCGATCAAGCTGCGGCAGATATTGGGTCAGCCATGGTTGATGATAGTCAGCGACCGGCGCGCGACCAAGTTTTGCTGCCAGTCTGACAGCGTGGGACGCGGGACACAGATCAAACCTCTGCCCAGCGTCGGTTGGTTGCAGGCTATATTGCCCTGCTAGGCTTCTCCCGCTCCATGTCAACAACTACACCCTCTTCTTCTCCCCAGCAGTAACGCTGCCCACACCCAGCAAGAACAGGCTCCTGATGACAGCCACGCCGCCCGTGTACACCAATTGCCCCCAATCCTGCCAGCGCATATGCTCCACACCCAGCCGGCCCTGCTGCTCCAGGCTCACGTAGAGACTCGCCAGCAGCGCGAGATCGATGCCCAGGACGCCAGCCACTACGACCCGCCACACCTTGAGCTCTGAGGTGGCGCGAAGGGTGGCTGCCAGCATGAAGCCCACGAAGCCATACAGTGCGGCCAGCTGGTGGAAGAGAAAGCCGTGATCGGGGTTTGCGACAGACTGCGACGCGGGGATGAGCCCGTCCATGATGAATTCCCGATTGTAGAGAATGCCATAGACGGTGGGCAGGAGGGAGATGGGATCGGCCCAGGTGAACCACAGGCGGTAGAAGGGGTGGACCGTGGGCGGAGCCATTGCGAGAGTTTGATCGTGCTTGGGCGAAGCACTGGAAGGGTGTTGACGTCGCAGGCTTGGTGCGAGGGGGGTTGGCCTTGCAGGCCGTAGGTAGGGTATTACCGTCGGGCGGCTAATTGTGACCCCTGTCGTGAAGACAAGGTGGTCGACAGAGTTGAAGCTCGCCGCGAGACGCAGTTCTGGCGTCGTTTTGCCTGTGATGGGAACGTCTCGGCTTGCCAAGGTATGTCCCCTCTTCAGCACAGTAATTTGCTTGGCATTTGGGCTTGGTTGTCATCTTTGCAACCGACGGCGAACTTAAAATGTCCCCGAACTAGTACTCAACTTATGTTTTCCCTCAATTATTTATTAAGGAAGAGTAAGCTGACGGTCAGAGTTCCCACTTATGTAGCTCGGCTGGGCCACACTCCCTTGTGGATTCATGTTGCGTCAACCAAACCTCGACTCGAACAGGGATGTAACCCAACCCAAGTCCCCTCATGGCCCAGCGACCGACGCTCACGAAGGCCGTGAATGGAAAGGGTACCTGATGAGTGTAAAAGCAACAAAGTCAATGTGGAATAGGAAGTCAATTATCCGACGTGGCATTCCCAGCACTGCCACAACGTTGCTTTCGTCTGCCATATCCGCCCGACCCTGAAATTGCATCACGCCCGTTGCAACGGCCGGGGTATGCTAGGGCTTATCTCTGCTCCGCTGATCTTCAAGGATCCGGATTTTCCGGGCTCCTCCTATTGCGAGCCGACCATTAGGACGAGACGATGGCCTCGGACTCGCTGGGACTTTGTGGTTATAAGGGCAGTTGCCCCCTGGTGGCTGTCATGAGGCGGACACTGGCCCTCACGAACAACAACTGAAGCTGAAGATGGCGGACCCCAAGAGAATCCTGTTCATGACGTGCTCGGAGCGCGGCCAGTCCAATGTCTTCATCGCCGTGATCCAAGAGCTTGGGCTCATCGACCCCTCAGTGGACCTACACCTCTGCTCATTCTCACCGCTGGCAAAAACCGCCGCCGCCCTCGATCGGCCACCAGTCTTCCACGAACTCACGGAACCCCCTGTCGTGGACATTCTCTTCAACAGCCTTGAGTCAGGCTTCCCTCAGCAGGCCGCACTGCACCCGACGGTATGGAATGCCCATCGTGGCAGCAATGTCGTGTCCCGCGTGGGGTGCCCCTGGACCCCTGAGCAGATGAGTCGCCTGGTGCGCCAGATGCAGGCCATCATCAAGGACGTCCAGCCCGACCTCATCGTCATCGACAACCTCTTCGCGCCAGCCATCACCGTCTGCGTGGCGCAGAAGGAGATTCAATGGATCATTCTGTCGCCAAACTCGTATCGAGAGTTCATCACGAGCTTCCAGCCGAAATTGGCGGTCTTCTGGAAGTATGCCGTGTGAGTAGAAACAATTTCCTTGCGACCAGGACTTGACCACTGACATGTCTAGCCCTCGCGCTATCATCCCCTACCCTGTGCCGTGGTACCTCATCCTGTCCAACATCTACCAGCTCTTCCTGTACATCGTCACGCCGCCTCTTAGTAAATGGTTCCGGGCCCATGCCAAGAACATGCGCGAGAACCACGGCATCGAGTTTGCAGACATTTCGTACATCCCGCAGATGCTCAATCCGCACCCGGGCTTCAAGGTTCTGTGCCCCAGTCTGCCCGAGACGGATTTCCCCTTCGACATCTACCCGCCGCACGTCCAAGGTTGCGGGCCCATTGTTTTGCCCGCGCCTCCCGTCAGCGAGGTCGACCCGGAGCTGGCGTCGTGGCTCGCCAAGCGGCCTACCATTCTCGTTGCCCTTGGTACTCACGCAGCTTACACCGATGACGAGGCAGCAGAGCTGGGTGGCTCTCTTCGCCGTGTGCTCGCTGAGGCTAGGCGGTTGGGCAAAGACCTCCAGGTTCTCTGGAAGCTCAAGCGTGTCGAGACCGGGGAGGCTGGGCTGGCCAAGATCCACGCCTCCATTGGGGAAGAGTTCCTGCCGCTCGTCCGCATCACCTCGTGGCTGAAGCCGGACCCCATCGCCATACTTCAGACTGGCTCCATCGTGTGCGCTGTGAGCCACGGCGGCGCAAACTCCTCCTGGGAGGCACTCAGGTACGTTCGCATCGGATTCCCTGCCGTTCTACCCACAGACCAACAAAATCTCCAGCGCCGGAGTCCCTCAAATCATCCTGCCGACATGGTACGATACCTACGACGTTGCCGCACGCATGGAATACCTCGGCATCGGGCGAATCGGTAGCAAAAAGGCGGCCCCGCGGTGCACAGCCGACGAGCTCGGCGCCGTCTTTATCGACGTCATATACGGTGCTGCCGGCGACGCCATACGCGAGAGGGTGAAACACCTCGCCGACGTGGTTCGATCCGCGGGCGAGGGGAGGACAATCGCAGCGCAGGCTATCCTGGCCGAAGTCAGGGGGTCCAAGGCGTGAAGGCGGGGCAAAATGTGAGGCACGTTTCTTTCATGCAGCGTCGTCTCATGTGGGCATCGCGTGATTCTACGGATAGGCGGACGGACTGTTCAAGTTCAACCTCACGACGAGAGGGCTGCACAACGGAGCATCTTATGAACATGTTGGAATTATGTGGAAAAAGAAGAAAAAATGACTTGATTCTGCCAAACTCCCGGAGGGGGCATCGCTCGCATATGGGGGGATAATGTTAAAAAAAAATGGTGGTCATTCATGGATATCTGACTTTCGCCGCGGCCATCCCAAACTGGTGGCCGTGGTCATTGATGTTGAGGGCATGCAGTTGAGTGTAAGCAATCCCGCATCTATGCCAGCCTGTTGGCCCACCTGAGCATGGAACGCTTCTGGTTGTTGTTGTTGTTGCCCTGGTTCTGGCCCTGTTGCTGGTTGTTGCCACCGTTGCGGCCATTGCCATTGCCGCCGTTGCCAGCGCCGTTGCGGCCAGTGGCAGCACCATCAGCAGCTCCAGCTCCAGCACCAGCGCCGTTACGGCCGTTTCCAGCGTTGGCGTTGCCGCGGTTGCGACCGTTGCCGTTGCCAGCGTTGCCTCCAGCGTTGCCGCCAGCGCCGGCGTTGTTACCAGCGTCAGCAGTGGGCGTCGCGGTGGCCTCGGGGACAGTGCTCGAGGCGGCATCAGCAGCACCACCGGCAGCACCGCCGGGGGGCAGGAGGTCAGGGGTCTGCTGGGGGAAGGCCGAGGTGGCGGGGTTGATCTTGAGGATGGCCTCGACAGCGGCAAGGTTCTGCTTGGCTCCGTCGGCGCCGGCGTTGGCGTTGGCCTGGATGGCGGCGGGCAGGTCCTTCTGGTTGGCGGCGACCTGGGCGAGGGTAAGGTCGAGGGCCTGGGCGGTGTCAATGTTGTCGGGGCGGTTGACCTTGGGGGTGACATCGGTCTGCTGGACGGGGAAGCAGCCACCGAAGGGACCGGCGAGGGCGTTGTTGCGGCAGCGAACAGTGCAGACGTTTCCGGCAGAGGCTGGGAGAACACCGTCAGTGAAAGATCGCAGAGAGGATGTCAGGAAAGGCACTTACATCCCGTGCACTCCATATCGGCGGGGAGGGTGACGGTCATGGTGAACTGCTGGGCCTTGGCCTGGGAGAAGCCGTTGACACCGGGCACGTTGTTGGTGATGTTCAGGGGAACCTGGCCGACGAGGCGCCTGGCGTTGCCAGTGGTGTCGAGGTCGCAGAAGTAAGGTCCGGCACCGTCGGCGTTGACCTGGTGAACGGTGATCTCGACGGTGCTGCCCTTGGTGACGGAGGTGACGGCGTTGGCGACGAGGGCGTTCTCAGTCTGCTCGCCAATGTCGATGTTGCCGGACAGCTCGGTGCGGCCGCACTCGTTGACAATGTTGGCCTCGATCTCGGCATCGCGGATCAGCGTGGCGTCCTGCTGGCAGGGGCTGATGGTGGTGCAGTTGCGAGCAAGCTCGGGGTTGACTGGAGGGTGTTAGTGTCAAACAGCGTATGTGCTTCTTCATGAGTTCTTACCCAGGAAACCGACACTGGCGGGAGAGCCGGCAGCACCCTGGGCGCCGATGATGACACCGTGACCGTGAGCCACAGCCAGCACAGCTGACGCGGCGAGGAAGTTGGAGACAGAGATCATGATGATGGTTGTGGAGGAAGAAGGTCTATCAAAGACACACACTGGGCCAGCAGTAAGAGAAGGGAAGGGGAATTAACACAAAAAAGAAAGACGACGTAAAGTCTAAGGAATGGACCGGGCGGTTGAAGTTGAGATGGCTAAGGACAGGACTACGAGATACAAGGTGGCGCCGCGGACGTGCAATGGACTCTTATACCGGGAGGCTTCACCCTTCCGCTGGCCTCTGGGTCTCCGCTCCGCTCAATTGTTGGATGCCTGTCGTCGGATCGTGGCCGGTCTGATGGTGCGCCCCTCCCGGTCACTTGTCAAGGTTCAGGGGTGGCCGACGTGATTCAGATCACTCCAAACGGGGCCTGTTCCAAACAGGTGGAGAGCCGCGCCAAAACAGGCGGCCAGTCGTGTTCTGGAAGGGGTCGCCGGAGGCTGGGCGCTTGGGCATGGCCGCATGGGGGTCATGGTGACGGCAGGGGGGCATGAAAGGTCCAGACGGTCTGAACTTTTGTCTTTTGCGGCCTTGCCTGGGTGTACTGGACAGCCGCGTGAGAGACGTCGGTGCGGCATTGCGGACTCTTTTCGTGGCCTGATGACGGAGTTTCTTGAGACACAAGTGCCAAACAGGCAGTTACATACGATGGCAGGTCGACTCTGGATGGCCAGTTTCACGGACGGGCGCATTGAGTTGATCCACTGGTTACGCGCGCGGTGCGGTCTGGTTACTGACGTGGTGACTGATGTCTAAGCGGAAGCGAGCAAGGTGAGGCAGAAGCAAAGTTGATGCATCGCGGGAGTTCGGGGGTGGTTTAATATTCGGAGCCGGACTTTCTTGGCTTCAGATCTTGGAAAGCAATAATCACTTTCAACGAAGTGATCATTCCAACTTCCATGAAAAGCTCCCTCCCTCCTGTTGGCCTCGGTGTGCCAGCCGTCATTCAGTCAGTCACCTTGTGCTGCCCACGCCATGTGCCATCACGCCACGTGGACTGCCCTCGAGGAGCGATGGCAGCGGCATCATGTCCCCTTCGAGTCGTCCAAAATATTGCGGCGGCAATTCCGCAGCCACACCCGTACTGACTTGCCGGCTGCCGCCTGACACGCTGGCACCTCGTTTGCATTTCATCAGTCGAGTCCAAAACAACGCCCGCCTGCTCGTCGAGGCACTCGTCGCGCCAGGCCAATCTCAGGATGCCGAGAAATCCCCACGCGCGCGCAACTTGCCCGCCTCCTGAACAACGACCAGGTTGCCAGGCTGGGTGTGCACGACGTCCGATCACGTTTCGATCATCCCTAGGTGCCCTTGCCTTTACCCTGCGGTCGCAACGGAGCAAGGAAGCGATAATAATCCCCCGAATCAGGAGTGCTGGACGAACGGCATGGCCCTGGCGCACAGAGGGCGGGATCCACGGACTCGACACAACGGGGGTGGTTAGGGGGTGATTTGGGGGCCAGTGAGGGACTGTGAAGGCCTGTTTAGGAGGACAAATAGAGGGCCTAGGGGAACACGCCGAGACGCGATGGGCCGGGATCAACCCGGTCGATCCACGCAACTCACTGGCCTCCCGCCGGGGCAGCCCTACGTTGAACGGAGATTTCAGCCCGCTACAGGCCATGCAGCCGCATGCAACGCCGCCAGGCAGATCTTTCAACTGGTCCCCCCACGGGCCCCTTTCCGCGATGTGGGCGCATCCTTTCCTCCGCATCTGCCTGCCTCCATCATCTGACGCCAAGGACAGATGGCAAAAGTCGCGACGGCCTTGAGACACGACGAGTGGGCTCTCTCGCACGGTCGTTCATCATGCCCTGCTGCCCTCTTATCTGCCCCCCTTTCTCGCGGGACAGGCCCAACTTGGGACGACGGTAAGACCGAGGAGCTTCGTCTAGAGTGTTATTTTAGGTAGTATGCATGCTTGGCTTCCGTGCCGCTGTACCGAGCGATGGGCGGACGGCAGGACCGTTGTAGGAACTCAAACGAAGAAGATTAAAAAAGAAGGGCAAATTGAACCGAAGCGAACGACGGCTCGAGCGGCGGGATGGCGCCCCCTTTTTTTCATTTGACATTGACTTTGACGGGCCTAAAACCGGATGGCCTGGCCGAAGAGGAAGCATAGGGGGAAGCATAAAGGTATATCATCCAGGTGACGCCCATATGAGCAACGAGTCACCCTCGATCCCACCCTCTTTGCTATTCCTCACGGCAACTCCCGCTCGTCCTTCATCCTCGCTTCCAAGCCTGATCGGCGTCAGGGTGAATCTCGGGATCCTCAATATCCCTCCTCACATCCTTCTTGCGCGCATAGTCCGTGCCAAACCTCCGATCCCTCTCGCTTACGTGCCGACCAAAGTCGAACTGCCCATCTGCAGTGAAACTCGTCGTGAGTTCCGGCCGTCCCAGCGGTAGCTTGTCGCCACGGTCGACCTGCCAGAGGTGGAACGCTTTACCGTAGAGGCGCACGACCTCGTCCATCTCGCGACTCTCGGCGACATCCCACGCCGCGTCGGGGAGTGTAGGCTGCGGCATGACGAGCATGCCCGACTTGACCTCGTACACATGACTGTGCCAGAGCTTGCGCTCATCGGCGTCGAGGGTCGAGTAGAGCTCGGGCGTGATCATGTACTCGATGCCGATGATGCGCGCCCCGCGGTCCGGGCTGTCGTAGAGAATGCACTGCCGCACGCCGTCGGTGAGGTGGCCGCAGTAGTGGTTGGTCTCGACGAAGCGCGAGGGGTCCGAGGCGTAGGCATGGAATGCGTTCAGGTGGGCGCAGACATTCTTGAGGGGAGCAAAGTCCTGTGGGCCAGTGAGCATGTGCATGTATGTGGTCTCGGCATCGGCAATGATGTTTCGGCCACATACCTGAGTGAGCGCCGCTCCCGTGAGGAGGGCTTGATTTGTGGCGGAGAGGGGTTCGCCGGCTGTCTCGCTGTTGTCCGTGACTGAGGCCATGATTCGAAGTTCGGATCTGTGATGAATGATTCGTAGTCCGAAGGCCTCCCTATGAGGTGTCAAGCAGTGAGGAGATGGAGCGCCCGTTGGCCGTTACGCCTGATGGCACCCATACGTCATGACATGTCACCGCAGACGCCCACGGACTTGTTGATCCGACGCCGATCAAATTCGTGCTTTGTAGACATGATGCTATTTTGACATGATCCAATTTCAGGACGTGTCTAATAAAGATAATAAGCAGACAGGGAATGAGGACTTGACATTTGTTCTGAGTATCTCCAATTGGAAGCTATCATATTGATTTTGGTGTTTGTTTACTATTGCTGGGTTGACCGAGAAACACCAGATGATCGGCAGACTACCGAAGCGCAGCCCATCGCAAGTCACCCCATCGTTGGGGCTGTGCCATGATTAAGATGGGGGACTGGAAAAATCGAGTAGAGCAGCCTGAGTAGATACTTTCTTTGTAATGAAATGAACGAAATTCGAATGCGTGCCCAGAGTCTGGTCTGGGCAGCGGTCGAAGCGATGGAAACTTGAAGCAGCAAGTCCAGCTCAAAACAACAACACCGATAGTGACAGCGACAGACATCAATTGGCAATGATAGAACAATGGACTCCCACATCACAAAGATTGCTGAAGGAACATTGAACAAAGATGTAGGACAAAACATTATCAATAGCGCTTCGCGATGCATGTCGCATGCCTAAGTATACTTGGGAGACAAAGGAACAAACGGTCGTCAGACCCTCCACAGAGCCGCCACACATCCACACACAAATCCACAAACCACAAGAAACAGGTCGGACGTATCCAGTCAAACGCGAGTCCACTGACCCGCCAGACACTTCCACGGGACAAAGAAGCGGGCGGACAGCCTCAGGAATGGGAAACATGAACAGAAGCCTCGAGCCAGCCGGCAAGCAACTCCACTCCAATCATCACCGCACAAAGGGGACCACCTCACTGTCCAACAGAAGTTCCACCAGGAGACAAGACTCGTCAGAAGCAATCGGGTAATCTTTTTGCGCCGTGGGCGAGACTGCCCGTCGTGTCCATCCAAAACGTCCCAAGTAACACACAAATGGCAGACGCGACGGTCGCCTCTAGATAAGCTGTCCAAAACGCAGAAGAGGAAGAGTTGATATCCACAGAAGAATAAATGTCCGAGCACCAGGTCGTCAGGGTTTTGTTTGAAAGAAGAAAGGGAAACAAGCCGCGCGGCGACAATCTTAGTGGTTGAAGTTGTCGCCGAGGAGGACCTGGGTCTGGCCCTTGTGGTAACCCTTGCAGCCAATGCCGTCGAGGTCCTCCATGCCGGGCATGTAGGCGGCCTCGTTGGAGCCGTCGGACTTGACCCACGAGCACACCTTGCCCTCGAAGGCGACGGACATGCCGTAGTACTTCATGCCAGCGGCGCCAGCAACGAGAACACTGGCGTCGGCGCCCGAGTTGCCGCCGTTGGGCTCGCTGCCCCAGTCGAACTCGAGCCAGCTACCAGCGAGCTGACCAATGTTGGTGCGCGGCGCGGCGTCACCGGGACCGCAGGCGCAGCCGCCCTGGGAGTTTGTGTCAAAGGCCATGTAGACATCGTCCTTGCCGGCCTCAGAGACGGAGAAGTCGACGGCGGAGAACCAGAAGCCGTCGAGGAGACCCTTGGGTCCGACCTTGTTGAAGCAGCTGCAGGTGAACTTGCCGCCGGTGGAGGAGAACTTTGTGGTGTAGTCGTACTTGTCGGCGGAGGCAGCGTCGATGATCTGCATGTTGCAGCCCCAGTCGTCGGCAGTACCGACGTTGCCGGCGTACATGATCTGGTCGAGCGTGGCGCGCTTGGAGGTCTTGCCGCCGCAGAAGGGCTTGAAGGTGCCGTCACCGCCGGTGGACGCGACGGAGACGGAGGCGGAGGAGGCGGCGGGCTCGGCAGCAGCGGTGCTGGTGGTGGGAACGGGAGCGGGCGTCGAGACGGCCTTGACGGACGTCGTCGTCGGGTGAGGGCGGCCGGCCTTCTTGAACTCGAGACCGCGCTTCTGGTGGGCGTGGGCGTGAGCGTGAGCGTGGGGAGAGGGCAGAGCGGACACGCCTCCCAGGGCGGCCGTCAGGGCGATGAGGGATGTGAAGTGCATTGTGATGGTCTGTGCTGTTTTCGTCGTCGCAAGAGAGCGTGTGTGTGTCGCGTCGTTCAGGGACGAAGTCGTCTGAACTTTCGAAGGATCGTGTGTGGGTTGGGAAGCACCGAGAAGTATATCCAAAAAGGAGTGACTGCGAGGACTGGGCTCGCGGAGCTGGGTATTGATGCTTGAAGGAGGGAAACAACGACGACGGGGATGTCAAACAGAAACGGGGCCTTGAGGGTGGATGAGCAAAAGGAAGGGCCAGGACGAGGGAAATGAGCCGACATTTGAACTTCATGGACGGGCGGCTCGTGGGTGTTAGGGGGGTACATGTCACTTACCAGACAAAGAAACCGTTGGGCCAAGTATCCCGCTAGGGCCCGTCCCCCTGGTCGACAAAGCCGTGCCTTGCTCCGAGATCTAGCCAGGAACAAGCTGCCCGAGGGGGCATGGTGGGTTACGCCGGCCGACGGCGCGAGGCAACATTGGGCATGGTGTCGCCAGGGGAGAGGCCCAGGCCCTCGCCCCTGGATTGGCCGGTTGCGCGCCAGGGGCACCACCAACGGCGGGTCTCTCATCTTAGCCAAGGCCCGGCGTCAGGGGTGCCACCAAGGTGGTGGCAAGGGAAAAAGCCTGGGGGGGAAGATATGGCGAGGTGGTGCTGCGGACTGCGAAGCTTGGTCGGTGGATAAGAGCTGGCGTGGCTGCGTGGCATCGGGTTGGCATCGGCTGGTGTTTTCCTTGGAAGAACAGTCCAGACTGTAGAGATACGGGACCCAGCAGCGCCGATCTTCAAGTGCCGGAGACGTTTAAGCTTGGGGGATGCAGACTGCTGCAGTTGGAGTTGGACTGTTGGAGTCGTGCTGCTCATCCCAAGGCGCGAGTCGTGCGAGGCCGCCACGTTGTCCACCACAAGTCCACAAGTCCGATTTCTTTGTTTTCTTCCCGTTCCCCTCTTCTGGTGCCGCCGGTCACCAGCAGCGTGGTTTGGGTTCCCGCAATCCGTCGTCTGACGGGGGCGTGTAACGGGCGGGCCGGACTGTACACATCCACACCGCAACGTCTTTTCAGGGCTGTCCGCCCACTGAATGTCGACGACCCAGGAACCACGACAGCGTCGTCATCCGCGACGCAACATGGTACGGCAGCACTGCCGCGCGCATTCCAGGTGTTCTCACTGCCACCACGCTCTGACGACGCTCAGCGGACGGGACGCATCACCCCCTCAACCCAGGGTGTACTGCGCTGCCCGTATCCGTTCTTGGACCGGTACCTGGCGATCTTCCATCCTCCCCGCCGCGTGCCCACCGACGGCCCACCGCGACGCCGGTGTTTCGACTCGGCACGCTGTCGTCTCCCTCGCGGAGCCGCCAACAAACCTCGCGCGCGCACGTAAGGCCTGACATCGCGGCCTGTCGGATGGCACCACGACCCTCCAACAGCCTTCAGGGTTTTCACACCAAGCCTTCTTCGTGCCCCCGACGGCTGCAACTCCGACTCAGTAAGCACATGCGAGAGGAAAAAAATCCCTCTGCCCTCTGCCTCTGGTGACAGCGGGACCTGCATCCGCCCGCCGCGTGGACCAGTCTCCGCTGCATGAAATCTAGAACCAGTTCCTGCATCGCAAGTCCCCCGCCACGCCGACGATCTCCCCGTGTTCCCACGCCGCCTGACAGCGCGGGCCGGTCGGGGTTTTCGCAGTGGGCGGGCCATCTGTTGCCTCCTCCCAGCCTCTCCTCCTCTGTCTCTTCCGCCTGCCCCGCGGTGAGGCCTTTTCTGGGAGGAAGACTTTGACCCATTGGTCGGATGTTTGTGCGAGGCCTTTTGCTGACTCGATGGACCATCGGTGGCGGGCGCGGCGGATGCACGATGAGGTGTCTTGACGGTGCTGGCTGTGGCGTCGTCCACACACACTGCAGGCTCTTCCGGCAGGTACCGCACTGGCCGGCACATGTTTGTTGGCAGCAGGGACACGCGATATGCCAGGGCCTGCCGGCTGCCGTCAAGCATAATGATCCCAGGACACCTTGCTTGACCTGAAGCCATCCCTTTCAGCCACCAAGGGATGCGGTAGGACGGGGGTGAAACAACCCAGAGCACAGCCTCCAGGTCATTGCTCAGTGCCGTAGGCAGACGAACACAAAAGAAAGCCACAGCGGACTTGGAAGGCGGACGGGTCAGGGCTGTGGGTGGATGTCTGTCGGACCTCCGCTTGACTCGGGTCGACTTGCATCTACTCGCAAGCCACGAAGGACGAAGAACAAAGGAGAGAGAAAAAACTCATCGTCCGAAAGATGCTCCGGTCCTTCACATGCAGGAAGACTCTTCCTCTGGCGTTGTTGGGCAGACCAGACGTGCATGAGGTGTGGATGGAGGCTTCCGTTGACTTCCGCTGGTGGGATGCTGGGTCTCGGAGCCCACCAAATGTTTCCACTGACAGGAGCTTGTGAGTGGGCAGAAATCCACAGCAAATACGGTTTTTTCATTGGCTAACTAGGCTCGAGAGATAATTGGTCAGACAGCACCGAGGGCCCCGAGTTTCAGTCAAGTTTTTCCCTCATAACCACACTTTTTTGGGCAAACTCCCATCGACCGGCCCTTGGTACCAATCAGGGATATCGTTCAGCGCGCCGTTGGTCTAGTGGTATGATTCTCGCTTAGGGTAACACCCTGAAGCCTAGCTTGCGAGAGGTCCCGGGTTCAATCCCCGGATGGCGCCCACGTCATCAATTCTTTTTTGCTCCCTCCATGAGTCTGTGACGAAGATCGCTTTTTGGCACCAGTCGACGACAAGCTGGATGGATGGTCTTCCTTGACCAATCGATGCCTCTATCAGACATCGACACTGCCTCATTTTGAGGCGTAGGCGCCCAGTTTGCCCGACACCAGGCAGTCCAAAGCGTCACCTGATCATTTATCCGCCTGCCCAGCCGGTCATTTCGGGCCCTCGTACCTCTCACACAAAGATGGAGGGCGACGCGGGCGAACAAACCGGGCGACTTCCACCCTTGGCATGATCTGGGCATAGGCAGAAGTCACCTATATCAGCCCGCATCTTCCGTGATGATTCCTGATAATTTGTCGTCGAGTCGTCCAACGTCTCCCCTCAATCATTGTGAAGCCGTCATCACTTCCCACCATGCCAACTGCAACCGTCATTGACGAGTTCTGGCTCGTGAACCTCGGGCCCCTGACGACGACATTCACCGCGCCGTCATCATGCGTGACCGCCTCAGCCAGCAGATTCGGCATAGGCCTCGCCGACGCCCCATTCTACGGCTCACAGCTCTCTGAAGAGTGCGGCCTCGGCCGTTACATGTACACTGGGAGCGACACGGCCTGCTTACCCGTCGGCTTCTGCCGCCAATTCGCTTTGGAAGGGCTTGTATACCAACAGGCCCCTCCAGTATCCCCTCCCGTACCACTCGCCTGGCAACGCGTGCCCTTCCGGATGGACCACGGCGGCGACCATGACTGTTGATGCTGATGGCGAGAAAACGGTATCTTTCGACTATGATCCGGCGATTACCAGTGCCTTCTTGGAACAGCAGGAAAATAGGAATCCCGACGCCGACGCCGACTTCGTCATGCGCGTCATGCCCCCTGTTAGCATATTCGTCGAGGCTCTCGGCCTAGGCGAGACGGGCATCGCTTGCTGTCCGAGGTATGTTTCAGTCGTCCTCGCCAACACGGCCACGGCTAACAGTCATGGAAAAAGCGGCTACAGCGCCGAACCATACGGTCTCTGCTACAGCACGGCGCCCATCTCCCTCTACACGGCCACTACGGCATGTGAGGTCATTCTGCTTGTTGAAGATGTCTCCGATCAAACGATTCGAACCGAGTTCGTGACCATCCACGGCCAGACGGGAACGGCGCTCATATTCGGATACAACGACTCCGCCGACTTCACCACTTCGACGATGCATTACACTTTCGCGGACCCGGAGGAAACATTGACTGGACATGACGGGGCGTGGCTTACTGAGACGCCGAGAGCAGTCGTGTACGTCGAAGACATGGTGTTGCTGGCGTCAGGAGGCGCGGCCGCAAGCGAGCCGACTGAAGCACCCGAGGCCAGCGAGACGAGTGTGGAGACGGAGTCTGCCTCGACGGGTTCTGCGACACCTACCGGGGATGTAAATAGCGCGGCCGAGAGTCTGCGAGGTGGGCTGGCCGCAAAAGTCGTGGGCATTGCCGTGGCAGCAGCAGCTGCTGCCTGTGTTGTTGGCCTGTAGCCGGCAGAAGGAGGACTTGATGTTGCCTCGACCCTGCGGGCCTGGGCGAAGGACGTTTCTTCCTTAGATGTAATTTCTTGAATTAGTTTATACCATGATGCCCTTTACAACGACGGCAAAGTCAAGGATGCTGCCGACTCCATCGTGAGAAGCTTCTGGGCACGGGAATCCCGGGCGACCAACAGGATCTTCGAGTTCGCTACGAATACCGATCTCGTGAGATTGGTGCTGCATTGATACAACCACTTCCCTTGTCGGCATGCCTTGCAACTCGCCATGCTGAAGGACACCATTGGCGAGCCCCTAACCTTGCCCGAGTCGATCGAAGCCAACCGAGTCAATTTTGCGTAATGAACTCGTCTTTCATTGAACAGACTCAAAGGTCGTTGTTTTTCGCGGCATCGTTTCTTTGTGAATCATGGCCCCGACTCCTTCAAAGGCAACGAAGTCGGCATCACAACGGGATACAAGCCCACACATCAGCTTTGTCTACAGCTAGGACAGATGTTTGTGCCAGTAGTGGCCCCTCCCTTGCTCACGGACGCAAGGACATTGGTTCACTAGTTAGTATTCGTGTGAACGTGTTTAGGTGGTGGATGCCCTGATCAGAGAAACGAGGCCAGGGACTCGCACGAGTTAAAACAATGGAACCCCTCATGCCATCATGGCTCCTGTCAACTTTGCTGGCCTGAACCAGAACAAACATCCCAAGACGAACACCACAACCACAATCAGTTCTCTACATCATTATGTCCAAAGCCTCCTCATCGACTGGGGCGACTTCCCAACAGGCAGTCAAGAAACCTCGGACAAAACCTTGGCCCCGACCCCGCCCGGGACGCGTTATGACAACTTTTGAATACCTCTCTGAGTTTCCTGACGATATTCTTTTTATCATCAGCCAGAAGCTTGGCCTTCAAGATCTTACTAGCTGTATGCTTGTCTCTCGCAGGCTCTACTGGATTACACGGGAAATCTTATGGAGCAAGGCTAAAAACCTTCTGCACTGGTTCCCTATGTTTTTCGGTGCGATGACCGGGAACATCCCGGTCATGGAGGAAGCCCTTCGACGTGGCTGCTCGGTGAATAAGACCTGGCTATGCATCAACTTAGGGTCAAAGCAAGGGTTCAAGCAAGGACAGAGACCGCTGCATCTATCCGTCAGCAATAGGCACGCGGATGCTGTAGAATGGCTACTAGCACACGGGGCTACTGCAGACACCACCGATCACCCCCGCTATCTCGACGAAGACTTATGCTTCCTTCACCTAGCTGCAGGAGACGCATGGGTGAAGTCCCGATTTTGCTGGAAGTTGAATGACGACGAGGTGGAAGTCCTGGCCAATGAATGGCAGGTACCAACAGGTCCACGGTATCGAATATTTCTTGCCTTACTCCAAGCTGGCGCTAAGCCGCCCTCCGGGAAGGAAATTTCTTATCTCTCAAAGGCCGCTCACACCTGCCGGATCGTTTCTGCACCTACATTTCAGCAGATGTTGCAGCATGGAGCGGACATTAATGGTCTCTGCCACTGGCCAAGATCATCTTGGACTCGGTCGTACGATGTGGATGTACTATTCCTGGTTTTGGGACAACAAAAACCTTGATCACAAGTGCGCCCATCAAGTCAACTTCATGCCCTGGACGCAGTCTGCCCGGCAGAAGATTTCGGCAGAAATGTGCGGTTTTCTGATCCAGCATGATAGGAAATACGGTTCTCTATTTTTCACCAAGGCTGATGGCATTGAGCAAGCTGGGAAGTAGGTTTACGCAACATTCGGTCTTGAGGGGAATGTTTCGGGAAGACCAGGGTCATTTCTCTTCCCAAAATTATGAAACAAAGGGCACACTAGAGCTGGGTTTTCACAATTACGGAAGAACATTGGTCACTCCTTTTATGAAGAATGTATTTTACCTTGCTGTGTTTTCGCATTAACTGAACTATCACCCACACGGTCAAGATCACGGATGCAACGACTGGATAGACTCTGAATTACTACTGGCAGGCAAAACCCTTGGACGCCAAACGTAGTGTTTTACAAGATGGATATGATGGTGCTGGCCGAGACGGCATCAGCCTCTGATGGAGATGGCAGTGAAGAAGCAGATGGTGGTGAAAGCGACGATAAAGGTGGCGAAGGTGGCGGTGGAAGCGGCAACGACGACGGAAACGCCGCTGGTCATACTCATAGAGCTCTCCCAGGAAAGATTGCTGTGGCTATCGGAGCGTGGGTTGGCGGCTATGGTTGTTGAAGGAGCCATGATAGTTCCGCTGTGAAGCATGTGGACTGGTGTACTGGTGTAAATACCTCGGATGCGGCTCCGTCATGCCGGCAGATCGGTCAAGCCAATCCGTCTTGCGGCTCTATCGTTGTTGCATGCACGTGTCATCAGCAAGTTGCACCTGCAGGGTGGGATTCTCGTTGATAGTCGCGTGAGACTGCTGAGAACTCAATATCGTTTGCTCATGCGCGGCTACTGCTCGCTGTTGCGTCAAACAGCTCGTCGACATGGTCCTCCCTGCCGGCCATGCTATCATCACGACCAGCTGAGGCGGACCTACACGGCCGAGGTGTTAATACTACCAGCTCCCCGTGATGCTCTCGAGCCAAGTGCACCAAAGCACAACAACGGCTTGGCAGATCAAGGGATAGACAAATGTCCTCGGAGTACCTCATCGTCCAATCTGCTCTCTGGAAGGATTGATCCGAAAAGGACACATTTGTCATTGGCAAGGAAGCTTGGCATTAGGTAACTCACCTCGTAATGATGATGGCCTGTGGTGCCCCCCTGGCACAGCTCATGCTCCTCGATCCCAAGGCCCTCTCGACCCTTCTCCAGCCTGGCAACCCGGGTATCTCACGATGGCGCCCTCCACATGGCATGTCGTCGATTACCCCAGATTGCGCCATGCTGCCCCTGTGGAGGAGGGAAGAATGGCGACATGCCCCTCCAACCTTTACAACTGTCAGATGGAGCCTCTGCACTGCAATCTGTCTCCATCAGACACGATGGACCTGGTCTGCGACGTCGATCCCAACGATACCCAACTTGACGCTGTCGCCACCATGCCTTCAATCCTCTGCCCCGAAGCTCTGCCCAGCCCGCCTCCAAGACCGCGAAAGACCATATCTAGCCGAGTTGCCCGTCACGCGTTTTAACGTCCTCCTGTGACGCGATCCGCGGGATATGTGGCGCGACCGTCCGCCATGGCTTGGGCCACGTTCTCGGCGCGAGGGGGACCAACGGCTCAGGCCTCGTCACATGGAAAGCGAGCATTCCAGAGTCCGCGTCTTGCATCGATCACGTCCCCTATCGGCGCGCCGCGTCTTGGTATTGCTCGCCGGACGCCACCGAGCAAGCCTTCCTCCCCGCACTGCAGCCTGTCCCCTCCCCCGGATGTGGGAGATGAGTGCGTGTGTGGCAATGTCGCGTGCTGGGCTGGTCTGGGCTGTTGGGCGGCAGAGAAGAAGCCTCCTAGGGCTCCGCCCGTCTCCGCCCAGCCCGCCCAGCCCGCTGGTAGCCACTGGGGAATGTCCAGCTTCAGGTTAGGCCGCCCGAATGTCCCCCAAGTCGCCGGCGGAAACGGTTGGAGGCTCGATGACAGGGGGGCTGATGGCGCCGAGACCCCGCGAAGCCTCTTTGAGCTCCCGCCAAGAGCCCGTCGATGCCATGCCAAGCCCGCTGGAACATGCGTGGAAGGGTCCTCATAGGTCCCTGAGTGGGCGCGGTGCCCGGATCCTCTGACAGAATGCGCGGACAGGCCAGGAAATCCCAATGCTCTCATTGCTCAGGAGGCACGAAGAGAGCAGGATCACCGGGATCACGTCGCACTCCCAGGGAGGTGTAGTGCGTTCACCTCTGCATGCCCAGAGCCTTGGCCCTGCGCCCGTATCAGGGAGCGCGCAAGAGACACATTCACCTGCCGCATGGAGGAGGCGGACGAGCTGGGCTTTAATTCCCCAGAGTCTTGTTTCTTGTGCTTGAATTGTAAGTTTACGTTCAGCAACGCACCTACCGCCTCTCACAAGCGAGCCAAGCGCTGCAGGCGACCGGGATATCGATGGCCGCCTGGTCGATGCGCGGCGGCCTCCCCAGTTGCGCCGACGCGCCGTACCTTCGAACAAATGCGTACTCGGCTCGAGATATCCTTCAAGTGGCATGGCAATGGTTCGGCAATCCTCAAGAAGCTTGGACTTCTGGAGGCTCCGAGACAACCGCCACCCGATGTGGTGTGTTGAGCGTTCCCTTGCCCGGCATGGATGATCCCTCCTCAAGACCATCGCGCCCGTCCTCTATCAGGACGAGCCCGCCGAGACGTCGTGCCACCCTCGCCGCTCCCCGCAGCTCTCCCACAAAGCCTATGACAGCCCTCCGCCAAGGCTACGTCGCTCGCTCGGCGAGGCTCTCATAGGTCCAGAAGTCCGCGGCACCCTCGAGTCAGCCAGTGGTGATATTACGCCGCGCCCTCACCGCCAAGGGCTTGGCCTTTCGCCCCCCCTTGCCAGCAAAAACATACCCATCTGCCATATTGTCTGATGCTCGGCCTGCCAGGCAGGGGACTCTGGGGAATTAGCGTCGAGCACACCTGCTCAAAATGGCAGGTCGATTGCTGCTCGCGATGCGTGCCACGGCGCTGGGCGAGACGGGGGAGGTGAGGGAGGAGCACTTTTTGTGGTTTTGCCCATGCTGTTGGGCCGCCCCGATGACATCCTATTCACCTGTTGACCCCGTCGGATACCATCTCCGTGCCCATCGGACACCATCCCCGTCAAGTACCATGCTCCTCTTGTAAGAGAAGGGGTTCAAGTATATAAGTATCCCTCACCGGGCCCTCATTCACTCCTGGTAGTCTCTCTCGCCCCTCCTTCTCCCTCATCCCTCTCCTCCCCTGAAGGTCCCCTGGTTACACCCTTCTTGACCAGACGTTCTCTCAACCCTCAAGATGGCCGACTCTTACCATGAGGCTCCCAAGGTGAGCACGGGCCGTAGGCTCTGGCTCATGGTCGCTCCCGACGCCAAGAAGGACGAGGATGGCCGTGACAACTTCAACTCGCGCACCCAGTTCGTGCTCTGCGCCATGGGCGGCGCCGTCGGTCTCGGAAACCTGCTTCGTTTCCCCTCGGTCGTCTACAACAACTACGGCCTGCAGTTCTTCGTCCCCTACTTCTTCGCTCTCTTCCTCATCGGTATTCCCATCCTTATCCTCGAGATCGTCATCGGCCAGACATACCGTGCCGGCTGCGTCACCGCATGGAACAACAACAACCACCGCGCCAAGGGTATTGGCTTCTCCATGGTCTTCAACGGTTTCGCCGTTGGCGGTTACTACGTACCCATCCTGGCTTACGCCATGAACTACTTCCGCCGCTCTTTTGAGAGCCCCCTGCCCTGGATCGAGATGGGCAGCCAGGACTTCTTCATGAATGAGATCGTGAAGCCTACTTCCCTTCTGGGCGAGGACGGCAACTACAAGTGGTACGGAAGCATGAACGTCATCGGCGAGACCGCCGCCTGGAGTTTCATGATCTGGTTCGTCACCTGGATGTGCATGTTCAAGGGCGTCGGTCTCACCGGCCGTGTCATCTACATCACCATGGCTCTGCCCCTCATCATGATTGGCATCCTGGCGGTCCGCTCCATGTCGCTTCCCAACGCCTCCGACGGTTACAAGCTCTACCTTGGCGTCTGGCGCTCCGAGTCGCTGCGCGGGCCTGGCGTCTGGCAGGACGCCTTTGGCCAGATGTTCTTCTCCATCGGCGTTGGTTTCGGTTACTTCACCTCGTACGCCTCGTACAGCTCCAAGTACTCCAACGCCGTGCAGGACGCCTTCATCATCGCCCTCTGCAACTCGGCCATTGAGATCATTTCGGCCTTCGCCGTCATGGGTGTCGTTGGCTTCCTCGGCCTCTCTCTTGAGGAAAGTGGCCGTCTGGGTACTTTCAGCTCCGGTTTCTTCTACTACCCCGAGGCTCTGGCCCAGATGCCCGCCGCCAACTTCTTCTCGGCTCTCTTTTTCTTCACCCTCGTCATCCTCGGCCTGACTTGCGTCTTCGCCCTCTTCGAGGTCCTCGTCACCATGATCGTCGACACTGACTGGGGCAAGCGCGTCCCTCGCTGGGCCATTGCCACCGCTACCGCCATCGGCGCCTACCTGATCACTCTGCTCTACTGCACTGAGGTCGGCTTCAACCTCCTCGACGCAGTCGACACCTTTGTCAACGATCTGGCCCTCTTCTTCACCGTCTGGTGCGAGTGCTTCTTCGCCACCACCCTGTACCGCTGGAGGGACCCCGTCGACCAGACCGGTCTCATCAGCTACTGCACCTACAACGCTGGCTACGTTCTCGCCCACTTTGTCGGCCTCCTCGTCGGTCACCTCGTCAGCGCCGAGGCCGGTGCTGGTGCTGGCTTCGGTATCTTCATCATTGGCATCGTCGCCTCGACCCTGATCGGCAAGACCCCTACTGTGCCCGCTCCCGGCTTCTGGGGCGGCAACGCCTTCCTGAGCCGCTTCTGGTACAACGTCTTCTACTCTGTAAGTGTCTCCCTGCGACCACCTCTCTCTCTCTCTCCTCCTCCCGCTAACATCTTCTTCTCCAGGGCAACCAACTCCGTCGCGATATCAACAACGCCATCATGGTCGGCAACAACTGGAGGCTTCACTGGTTCTGGCCTGCCTGCCTCAAGTACATCACCGCCCCCGCTGTCGGTCTTGTCTTCACGTTTGCCTACCCCAAGTTCCTCGACCCCGACCCAACCGCCCGCCGCTTCGAGGACCCTACCATGATCTACTCATTCGCCCTGATGCACGCCGTGATGCTCTTCATCATCGGCTGCTTCATCTTCCCCCGCTTCTTCAACTTCCTCATCCCCCAGGTCAGGCGTGGCGAGGGCAAGTACGACGTCATGCCCCAGGTCATCATCGGCGAGACCCCTGTTATTGGGGACACTAGTCTTGAGGCTGGTGTTGTCGACTCGAACAACCGCGCCGACAGCTCCGAGCTCGTCACGGAGGAACCGAAGGTTGCGACCAGCACGGAGAAGTACTGAAATAACCTGTGATGGATTTTTCGTCTTCATTTGAGTTGCCCAGGTGCCTCGTCACCTAGTGTTAGGCTACTCGGTTCCAAGGTTGGATTTTTACAGCATAATACCACTCGCTTCGATCCACGTTGGGCCATAACGCTTGATGTCTATGAATGTTGTGTGAATTGCCATTAGTGATACGAGCACAGAATGTGGGGCTGAACATCGGCATTGTAGTCGGTGGTGCAATCGGATGTCTTCTTCAAGGCATCTGGGTCTGCTGAAAGATGTGACACTCATGAAATGCTCTTTGTTGGGCCATCTTCGACCATTGACGGCTACAGAGCAGTTGTCCCGAGGGAAATGTACTAGAAACCTTTGAAGAGAAGATCTCACGATGAAAGGTAGTTGATCTTTTGTAAACTTAGGCAGACGAAAAAGAGGCATTCCGAGGAAAACTTCATGAACATAAATTGTTGCTGCCTCTGGTGCTCTTCATCTCACACCCGTCCACAACTATTACAAGCATCACATCTTGACTCACTCCACATACACCTTCTACTCAGGAAGCATCATCCACAACACTCAAGCGAACCGACCATGTCCGAGATTATCCCCCTTCACTGGCGCTGCTGCCAGTCCTTCTGCGGCAGCCTCCACCACATGATGAAGAGCACTCAGTGCATCGGCAGCAAGCAACAAAGGACAGTTCATCAACCTCACTTCCAGTGCCCTGACTGCGACGTCATCCAGCCGAAAAAGTGCGATGTCAGCGTGTGCTGCCAGTGCGGCAACACGAAGAAGTACCAGGCTGGGCTCACCATGATCTGCGGCGGGGTTGTAACGGACATGGAAACATTCGTGCACAAGCCATGTCTTCATGACCACAAGGCTTGCGCCAAATGCTTGTTTGTATGCATGGAGTCGATCAAGGGGGGGTTCCATGAGGAGTAAGGGGCAGGGAGGGCATTGTCATGGACAAGTATTTGGTTTTCAGTGGCCCGCAATAGGAAGAACAATCTCGGAGGGAATATATCTACAATTTTCTGAATAAGGTTGCATTTTAAGCTGGGAATTGACACGACGAGAGACTGCCAGTGATATGTCCCTTAATGTCCGAGATGACGCGATGCTCAAGGGATGTATTGAATGGACTTCGACCCCGATCATGATCAACCCAGAGCCTCGAGATCAGGTGCTGTCACCACCCCGGAACTGCTTGCGAAACCATGCAACAGCCTGGTCCTCAGCCCTCATCCCAAAGTCACCTTGCTTCTTATCGTTCGGATCTCCACGTACCGCAAATCCATGCGTTGCCCCAGGGTAAATCTCGACCTCACACCCCTTCTTGGCCTCCATTACCATCACCGCCTGCTCTATCTGCTTGAAATTCATCATCATGTCATCATCGCCATTTGCCATGCTGAACGGCAAAGTCAGCTTTTCAAAGTCGTCAGGCACCGTCAGCATGCTCGGGTGAGCAGTAAAACCATAGTCGACGAGACTGTCGCTGGCAAAGGGGCCACTGCTGCCTTGGCAAAGCTGCGTGGCATACTTGCCTCCCCAGCAGAAGCCCACGATCCCAGTCTTATGAGATTCTGGGAGGCCAGGGGGCGGGGAAGTACGCAGGGCGGAGAGGTATGATTTGATGCGTGGGACAATGACGGTAGAGCGGGTGACCAAGAGGAGGGGGATGAGGTAACGCGCCATGGTTATGGCAAGAATGGGCCAGAGGACGAAAGTCTTGTACCACCACGAAGTCTCGGGCGAGGTCGCTCGGTCGCTCTGCGCGAGGAGGCGGTCGGGTATGGCATGGCCTTGAAGTTGGAGTCAGCGATGAATCAGTGGAATCGACAGGGAAGGACTGATCCTGACCGTCCATCACCTCTGGGAGGAGAACGACAGCGGGGATGCGCCGGGCATACGAGTCGGCCAGGACGCGTGTGTTGTGCAGCGTCCAGCCTATGGCGTCTGGAAGGATGACGACGACGCCGAGCGGCTTCACGTCAGGGCCCGGCCTGGCGACGTAGGTCGGTAGGCCATTGATGACTTCTTCGGCGCCGGCCAGCTCAACGTCACCTCGGAGGGTGCCGCGGAAGCAGTCGGCGCAGAATCGAGGGGTTTGAGAAGACATTTTGGCGATGTCTGAGATGAGCGGGATTTTGGCGCGGGACGGGAGCAGCCGATGAGGGGTTTAAGCATGTCTTGGAGCTGAAAGCTAAAAGGCTGGCCGTCAGCCGCCGTCGATGTAGGCTGCCGTCACGAGCACCAACCATGTGACAGCACGGGTCGGGGCTTGAGCGGCATGGCGGCAAAGTCGAGGCAACCGGCCGACGTCATTCCCGTCACATGACGGCTTGAAGAGATGAATCAGTGGTGCATTTTACATGGCGATATCCGCATTTGACTGTCTTCACTATCTGTCTACCCCATCGTTTTCCTTGCCACCAGAGTCCCAAACGGTGTCAGAGTCGAGAATCAGCTTGCCCATGAGACTGGAGTCGCTGCACATGTGTGCTCAGATCGTACATGTATCTAGCCAAGATGCGTCCTGTCCTGTCAGGCGGAGAAACCCAGGACGTGCGAGCTGGTCACTGGTCGCCCAATCTGACGGACCACGACGAGCTGAAGTCGTTGCATATCATGACGAGTGCACCCCTGAGGATGGCGGTCCGGTTGATGCTGACAGAGGCGTAGACTTTGTCAATCTTCTCCCCGTGGAGTTGGATCCTGCCGCCAGGCTGTTGCGTTGCTGGTGTCGAGATCAAGCGTAGGACTTGGCAGGTGTGCCAATGTCGACCTCGGCGGGAACCTGGTGTGGTCAGTTGGAAAAGTTGCATCTTCGGGGATCTCGTATTCTGTACGTCGATGGGTGTCGGCAACGGCATCGTGACAGCGATCTACAGGGCCTCATGCTGGGTGGCCCCGGCGCATCAACGTGCCCCGATCTCATTTCCCTAGGGCTTCCCGCAGCGGCGAGTCGCTCGGAGCCTCAAAATAGCGACATTGACGGCATATCAGAAATGGTTCTCCACCTCAGGGTATCTGGAAGAGCGGGCCTAATAGATGATTGAAGTGAGTCAGGCTGGAACTTCACCCCTGCCCGATGGTTCGGCCCAACAGGCGATGCATCAATCGATCAGAGCCTGCATCTCGACCTGTGCAATCCGGAAAGCGAGTAGTAGAGTGCCGCTGACCCGGCGACTTGCTGGAAGGGCGCGGGAGGATGACAGTAGTGCGAGCAAAAGCATAGGTGCGACGCGAATCGCGAGCACCAGGAGGTGGAGGAGTCGGGCGATGAAGCTGAACATCGCGACGTGGATTCGTGGTGTTTTGGTGCAGGGGCCTTTCTTCAATCCGACCAGTCTCCCGAAGCTGCAGGTAAAGCTTCTTATACCTCTTCAAAAGAACTCGGGTGCTCGAAGTCTGTCCTCGATCAAAGAGCAAGGCCGCTCCCCAGTCCCCTTTGCCCTTTGTCTAATACGACTGCAGGCCATCATTCGGGCTGCTTTTCGCACACCCGACCTGCGGCGCCTGACAATGCCCGATGCGCAAAAGTCTCGTCGGGCGCTTCCACGCACCCGACATGAGGCAGCCCACGGGACTGGACGCGCAGCACGAGAATGTCAAACGGGAGGGGCGTCTTGGTTATAAGGATCGCAGTCAGGGCGAAAACGCCTTGTGCCACGGTGGCTGACTTCTGTGGGAATGTCGTCACACGAGGGAGTCGGGAGGCCTGTGGGCACATGAGGTGCTGTCTCGGGTTGAGGGAGTCGGGAAGCTGGGCACGGCAACAGAGGAAGCGCTCGGCCCGGTGCACGTGGTATTCTGTTCAGGGGATGATGTGTGGGTTAGTCAAGATCAACATGTCGATGGACCGGAATGACGACGTTTGCTGGGGCCGGGGAGAGTGTCTGGGACGATCACAACATCGGGTGTTGTTGTTGAGGAGGAGGCTGGTCGCCTTGATTGTCGGCTGGGTCACAGTGGGCTGACTGGGGCTTGGTCGGGGACTCGGAACGCCATTCTCCGAGGGACTTCCTGGCGGTATTGTGCTGAAGCATCCTTCTCCAGTTGGGCAGCCTCTCACTCCTTCACGCCACACAACTCCATCTCCAGATCCTGTCCGGTCACAATATCTGCGAAGGATGGTGAGCTTGGCGAAAAGAGCGCATGTCCGAGTCTTTTCGGTCTGACGTCGTCGTGGTCTGGCCACTGGGGTCTTCGTCGCTCGCTTCCTCCCATCGGTCTCCCTCGCTCTCCGTCGGCGAACCCGGGCTCTATTTTTAGGGGGGCCGAACCAAGGCTCGGCCCTACACGAAGAAACCCCCGGCGACTTTGTTGCATTTTCCCCAGAATGCCCAGACGGGCCACTCCCGTAGCGTGCTCCCCCTTGCTTCCACGGCCCTTCGGCATCGATTCGATGAAGCTTCTGCAAGGCCACCCCGTATCGCCAGGTCATGCGTCTCCCAGCATCGACCCCGGACTGCACTGCAGGGCGTGACAACTGGCGTCGGATCCGATTCGGACTGGACTGCCAGAATTGCCTGCCCCTTTCGCATCAGCTGAGCAGTGCTCCTCGGTGGTCTGGCGTCCGATACGAGCCGCTGCAACCTCGATTACAGTGGCTCTGCACCCATTTTTGGAGGGGCTAACCCACAAGAGATCGTCGGGCTCCGGCTCCAGCGGTGAGCTGTCCAACACGAGGCATGATCTCACGATGCACGCATCTTACCCACGCCCGGGCTGGCCACGCCCGGACTGTGTGTCCTGTTCCTACGGACAACACGGCTTACCCGTACGCGAGCCTCGGCTGCCTTGAGTGGACATGATGATGATCACCGAGCAACAATAAGCTCTACCCTGATGTCCTTCGACTACAAAAGGGGTCCCTCGCCGTCGTTTTCCAGAGTCAAAGAAACCCTCATCTTCATCACAACATCTCATCACACACTCACAACACCTTCACACTTCCTCACTCCCAACCAGACACTTCCACTCGCTCTACCAAAGCACCTCCCACAACCATCAAAATGCAGATCTCCGTCACCGCCCTTCTCACCACCCTCCTGGCCACGTCGGCCCTGGCCGCTCCTACCCCCTCGGCCAACAACTGGGCCATCGAGAGCATGAAGCGCTCCTGCGACGGTGCCGACACCTCCTGCGCCTGGTCCTTCACCGTCAACAACGGCTCTGCTAAGACCGCCTGCGCCTACACTGTCAAGAAGGCCGGCAACACCCCCGCCTCTCAATCGCCCCAGAACGGCGCCAAGTGCGGTCCTTACACCGTCACCTCGGGCTGGTCTGGCCAGTTTGGCGCCGGCAACGGCTTCACCACCCTCTCCGTCGTTGACCTCGGCAAGAAGCGCATCGCCTGGCCCGCCTACACCGACAAGCAGCTTGCCGGCGGCAAGGTTGTCTCTCCTAACCAGGTCTACCCCGTCCAAAACCTGTAAAGGTGCTGCGATATGACTTCACACGAAACTTCATGACGACTTGGACTTGGATGCAGTAGCATCGGTGGATACACGTCATGGATGCATGGAAAACAGGCATGGCATACACACGACTTGCATATAAGATAATATTAATCACACTCCTTTGACAAACTTGGCTGCTTCTGGTATATGACTTTTGACCGCGGACTTGTGAAAGCTTCCGATGGCTAAAGACTCGAGATTTGTCGGTCATCAAGACGCCCTCAAGGTCAAGTGGTCATTTGTTCCCACATCTCCACAAGTCAAGCTCTGAAATTGTGTACAAAGACTGAAAGATACCAAAAGATTACTGGAATATGCAAAACGCCAGAACCAAGATGCCCCTCACTCGTTTCGAGAGATTCCCCTCTGACCCAATAACCACCACGACTCTTCCAGAACTTGCTCCGGCGTCGATCCTCCGTCGACCGGGAACACATCAGCCTCACTGGCCGCAGGCTCCTCATGAACCGAAACCTGTCCCTCAACCATCGACGGCGCCATGTAGTGCCCCTCACGACCCTCAACACGCTCCAGCAACACCTCCGGCTCACACTGAAGGTCCAAAAAGACCGTCTGCGCAACGTCCCCCACCTGCTTCCGCAGAGCATCGCGGTAAGTCGTCCGCAATGCCGAGCAGCTCACCACAACAGAGTCATATCCCAGCTCCACGACACTCTCAACAGCCCTCCTTCCCAGTCGGGTCAGCCACGACACCCGATCATCATCCGTTAAGGCCTCGGAAGCCGCCATCTTGGCAATGCTCGCCCGAGAGTGCAGCGAGTCTCCCTCGATGAAAGGGACGGCAAGCTTCTGGGCCAAGGACGCAGCGAGAGTAGACTTGCCGCTGCCGCAGGGCCCAGCAACAAAGATGACTGACTTCGCTGTCTTCTCCTTCGGCTTCCCAGGCGCAGCCCAAGGTCCAGCCAAGAAGCATGACACAAAGCTGTCGACAAGCCCCTGGTCAAGCACAGGAGCGTTGGCCAGAGCCGGGGCGAGAGAGCACGCAACATCCGTCGCATAGGCCTTGGGCGGCACAAACTCATCCTTGTCGTACTTGCTCGCGAAAAAGTCAACCAGCTTGATGGGCGGGTTGAGCGCCGGGTCGGCCTCAGACGCGCGCAGTCGGCGCACCCACTCCTTGGGCTCAACCTCCTCGAACTCAAGGCCGGTCTTCTTCAAGGCAGGGAGAAGGTCATTCGTCCAGTCAAAGAGCTTCGGGTTCGTGACGTTGGTGAAGACGCTGCCTGCGTCAGAGAGGGAGATCTCCGCCACAGCTGCGGCGACGGTGTCGACGGGGAGCCACGAGGGTGTCTCACGAAGACGAGGCAGGGCGCCGACAGTGATGGCTGACTGAAGCATCAGAGGAATGGCCTCGGTGCTGTTCCACACGCCGTGAGTCGTGTCAGCGACGATCTGGCCAACACGCAGCACACGAGCCGTGACACCCTGCTCGGCCGCGCGGGCGCAGAGGTGCTCGGCGACGCTCTTGGACTGGGCGTATCCCATACCCTGCGCCCACTCGAGGTCAGGCACAGTCTCGGGAATAGGCACGACAGTAGACCGCACGACGGTGCTGACGGAGGAGCAAAAGTTGAGACTGGCGCTGGGCCCGGCGGCGCGGCAAAGGGCGATGAGGTTGGCGACGCCAGCGACGTTGCTTTTCTCAAAGCTCGAGAGGCGCATGTTGAAGTTGACAGACCACGCGCAGTGGATGGCGGTACGGAGGTTCTGGCGGAGCGAGGCGTAGACATCCTCGGACAGACCGAGGTGGGCGTTGGAGAGATCCGAGGCCAGGCTGATGAGCTTGCGGCGCTGGTCGAGGGGGAGACTGTGGTAGACGCGGCGCTGGACGAGCGAGGCTCGTACGCGCTTGGCGGCTTCTTCGTCGGAGCGGGCGCGGACGAGGCAGTAGATTGTGCTGATGGAGGGGTCGGAGGCGAGTTTGGCGACGACGTGGGCACCCAGAGAGCCGGTTGCGCCGGTGACGGCGACGGACGAGGAAGATGTGGCGGCAGGTGAGGCGGGCTGGAGAGCGTACTTGTCGATCAGGCTCTTCATCTCGTCCTCAACGGCGGCAGTAGCATCAGTCTGGGTCTCACCCCTGAGACCGTGAAGATACGTCGCCAGACGTGCCACCGAGGGGTTGTCAAACACGACAGTCTGGCCGAGCTTCTTGCCCCCAACGTCGACGGTCTTCAGGATCTCACTCCTCATCTGGATCGCCTGGAGTGAGTCGAGGCCCAAGGAGAAGAAGTCCGTGTCGTCGTCGAAAGGAACCTGTCTCGCCAGCGCGGCGACCAGGATCTGGCGGACAAACTCCCGAAGTTCATCGGGTGACATGGCCTGTAGCTCACCCGCGACAGTATCAGCCCGGTCATATGTCTCGTCAATCTCCGCAGCATAGCGCTTGTAGAAGGCCTGGCGGATGACGCTGCCCTTGTCGGTGCGAGGGTAATCGCACCCGGCAGGGAGAAGACGAATCATGGACCGTGAGATGCGTGCGTAGGCCTCAACGCCGCGGCATGCTGCTTCGACGACGGGCCAGATGGTATCGAGCGTCTCGGCTTCCGTCTTGCCGGCCAGTGACTCGGCGGGCACGACCAGAACACCAAGGGCTGGACGGCCGGCGCCGAAGATGACGGCCTCGGCAACATGCTTGCTGGAGCGGATGGCGCCTTCGGTCGAGACGGGGTTGAACTTTTCACCGTTGACAAGGGCGATGGTATCGTCGCGGCGGGCGACGTAGCGCCAGGCGCGCGGGATGGTAGGATGAGGCTCGAAGAGGTCCTTTGTTGCGTAGGAGCCGTCGGGTTCGCTGGCGGCCACCTTTGACGGCCAGCCGTCGAGAACAACACACTCAAAGAGGCCAGGGCCGCGGGGAACCCAGCGCAGGAAGGGGGAGAGCTTGGGTGATTCGCGGACGTAATTCCAGGCGCGGTCATCGGGCGGACGGAAAGAAGTCATGAGCTGGCCAACTTCTGTGGCGCCGTAATGTCCGACAAGGTTGACGCCGGCATCGACGAGACCGTTGCCCAGGTCGTCGGGGCAAGCGGAGCCGCCGTACATGACGATCTTGAGGTCACGGAGCAGGGCCATGCCCTCGTCTGACTCGGAGAGCAGCTTGAGGGCGTAGGGGACGCCGTAAAAGATCTCGAAGCGGTGGGCGCGCATGATCTTGGTGAGGTACTCGTGCGTCAGGGGAAGGTCAGCGTTGTAGAGGTGGATGGGCTTGCGGCAGTAAATTGCGCGGAAAAGGTTGCAGATGCCGTGGTTGTGGTAGAGGGGGAGGGTGATGAAGGCTTTCATTTCCATGCTGAAGGCGTAGTTTGCCACGGCTGACTTTTGAGTCTGGTAGATGGGCTTGGGGAGACCAGTCGAGCCTGGGAGAGTTAGTATGAGAATGTAGAAGAAGGGAGCAAAGGGGCTTACCGCTGGAGTGGATGATGTAGATGAGGTTGTTGGCCTCGACGGCCGGGTCGAGGTGGTAGTCCATCCGCGTGTCGGCATGGACCTCGATGGAGAACTCAAAGGCAGACCGTCCTACGATCTCCATGATGCCCAGCGAGGGCAGGGCCTTCTGGGACTCCTTTGCCGTGTCGACGAACCGGGCATCAGTGATAAGATACTGGGCCCCAGTGAGGTTGATGAGGTTGTCAACGGCCTCCTGGGAGATTCTGGTTGAGAGGAAGAGAGTCGTGTACCCGAGCTTCGTGAGCGCCAGCATGGTGACGAGGTACTCGAAGTTGGATGGGCCGAGAATAGCCACGGTGAGCGGCTTCTCATCAGACGACTTGCGCGACGGGATATGCTGCTGGTAGACTTTTGCGGCGCGGTAGGCGAAGACGTCGAGCTGGCGCATGGTGTAATCAACGTAGTCGATGCCAGAAGAGGGATATGAGACGATAATGGAATCAGGGTCTGCCCTGGCCCGTCGGCGAACGAGCTCGTCGACGGTTGTGATGGTCGAGTCATCCTCTTGAACGGGGGCAGACTCGGTGAGTGAGGTGGGCTGGATGGGGCTCGCCAGGGGCTCCGTGATGCCCGTGGGGCCGTATACTGATGGTGGTGACATGTTGTGTGAGAGGGCAGTTGAGGTGAACGGTGGTGAGTTGTCGGAAGGAACCATGACTTGAGGGTCTCGATGATGATATATCTGGATGGATGTTCCTCTGCAGCAACGGTCTGGCCATTGGCGACTCGTGACGCGGCGTTGCAGCCGGTTCCCGTGTAGTCCGGCTGTCCAGTGGTAGTCTGGGTATTGCTGATCTCGGAAAACGTGCTGCCCTGAAGATGCAGTGTATGGGCGGATTCTGGCCGATGTGCCGATGAGGAGGGGAAATCCGTTGGTGGGCTTGCTTGTCGCGGATTAAAACCCGCCACTTTCACCTTCGCCCCCCTTTTCCGTCGTCCGCCACTGACGATCAACACAGTGACGATGCACACGTCGTATTCGAGAAGGGTTTAAGTTGAGCATCGCAGAGCTGGCGAAGGGGTCACCTCAGCATCTCAGCATCTCAGCTTGCATCGGAAATCCGATTTTACTTTTCACAACTTGACCTGACCACCACCACAATGCCTCTCGCAACACATCTTACCCTCAACACGGGCGCCAAAATCCCCGCCGTTGGGTTCGGCACATGGCAGGCGAAGCCTGGCGAGGTCGAGATTGCCGTTGAGACGGCCCTTCGAGCGGGATACCGCCACATCGACTGCGCTTCCATCTACCGGAATGAGGCCGAGGTTGGTGAGGGTATTCGCAAGAGCGGCGTCTCGCGGTCAGATATCTTCATCACGGGAAAGCTGTGGAACACGCATCATGCCCCTGAAGATGTCGAGGCGGGCGTCGACAAGACCCTGCAGGATCTGGGAACTGATTATCTTGACCTCTTCCTCATGCACTGGCCAGTGTAAGCATCAAATCCCTTCCTATCTTCTAAACTCGTCGCTAATTGTCACAGCGCATTCAAAAATACTGGCAAGTGGTTCCCGCTCGAGGAGAATGGCGTCTTCGCACTCGCGGACATCGACCCCTCCGTCACCTGGGCAGCCATGGAGAAACTCGTCACCTCGGGTAAAGTGCGCGCTATTGGAGTCTCGAACTTCACCATCAAGCGTCTCGAGGATCTCCTCTCAACAACCAAGACCGTCCCAGCGGTGAACCAGGTCGAGGCGCACCCCTACCTCCAGCAGCCTGATCTCCTGGCCTTCTGTCAATCCAAGAACATTGTTCTGACGGCATACTCACCCCTTGGCAACAACCAAACAGGCGAGCCGCGCACCGTCGATGACCCTCTTGTTGGTGAGCTCGGCAAGCGTCTGGGCCTTGACGGCGGCCAGCTTCTTGCGTCATGGGGTGTGCAGCGTGGCACCGTCGTGCTGCCCAAGAGCGTGACGCCGAGCCGTATCAAGTCCAACTTCCTCGTGAGCGAGCTGCCGGAAGATGCATTTGCTCAGCTGAATGCGCTGGAAAGGAACAAGCGGTTCAACTGGCAGACGCGGTGGGGTTTTGATATCTTCCAGGAACTGGGCGAGGAAGAGGTCAAGAAAGTGGCACAAGAGTCGGCCGAGGAGAACAAGACAAAGTTTACCGTGTAGAGTGTCAGAGTAATAGACATTAGATCTGATTTGTTGCTACATTTCCATCCCAGGTATCCACTGCAGTGACGACGTGTCGAGGTCTGCCATGTAAGGGCCAAATGCCGAGGCGTCCAGGTCCAGCCAGTCGGTCGTGTGCCACTCATCCAACAAGCTGTACGGCATTGCAGGGACCGAATCGTCAGCGGACATCATGACAGGTTGCGGTTCGAAGACGCCGGGGTCATATGGTCCCTCCATCATCTGCCCCTGAGCCACTGTTCCAAACTGAGGGTCGACGACAACAGGCTGCTCCCGCTCCTGGAACCCCTTTTGCCCCATCGCCTCGGACCGAAACTCCTCAAGAATTACGGCATATCTCCGACTGGGTGAATTTGTAGCCGTCGCCTGCGCCAGATGTGTCTGACAACGCCTCGCCAACTCCATCAATGTCACATGCGCGGCCTGCTCATCGGGAGACAACACGATCCCACGCCGTCGCAGCTGAATGTCCCAGACATACGAGACGACAAGCGCGCAGAATGTGACATAGTGCGTCCACCAAAAGGCGTGGAAGATGGGACCCTCGGTGGCCAGGCCATCAACTGTGTCAAAGACGGCGCGGGCAGCACCGACGCACTCGGCTACCTGAGCGCGGGCATCGGCATGAAGAGGTGCGAGGAGGAAGAGGCGGTTCGCGTGCATCATGGCGTGGGCGTGGGCGAGTCGAAGGACGGTGGTTTGACGTCGGAAGCTGGTGATGAGCATGGAGGGGCGGATGGCACCGAGATAAGGGGGGAGGCTCGCTTTCCATTCGTGAATGGCGCGGGTTAGACGATGGGCGGCGCTGACGCGCTCGTCTTCTGAGATGGGCTTGATGGAGTAGACTTCGCGGGAGATGCGATCGGTGATGCGAGCGATTCTAGATGTATGTCAATTGGTCTGGTCAAGGTGATGCGTAGACTGGGAGACGTACTTGTAGTGGAAGATGAGGGCGTCGATATGGCACCCCATCTGCTCATCACCCGAGGTTACCGGCCCCTGCGGTGTCATGTCCTCGTCCTCGATGCGATCCGGCATGTCTTGATCAATATCATCGTCATGATAATGACGTGGCCGGCCAAAAATAACCCCCAGATACTTGTCAAGAACGTAAGCCGTCCAAAAGGTGCGCATGCGAAACTGGGCCTGGATGTAGTCGACGGCCCCAGTCGAGATATGTCTCTTCCTAGCCGTGCGGCGGTGCAGGCCCAGGGCAGAGATAAGCTGCAGGGCACTGCCGAAAGTATACCAGGCGCGATTCATGCGCGAGGTGGTGAGCAGGTAGAGCGTCTGAACGATACGCGTTTGTGCCGACTCGAGCCGCGGAGGCCCCGTCTCGGCGTCGGTGAGGTGAACAGCGACGCAGAAGAGGCGGTCACTCCGGGCGAGAGCACGGGCGACATCGTCGGCTGCTGTTGTGCCGCGTGACTTTTCGTTATGTGCCGTGGCAACGGCGAGACATGCGAGGACGATGGAGGCGCGGGCGCGGCCGATGTCGTGCCATGCTGGACGGCCCTGGCGGACGTTTGCTTCGACGGCGCGGAGCCAGGCTTCGGCTGATGGACGGTGGACGATACGGTAGGTTGCGATGCAGACGTCAAAGTAGAGGGCCAGGAGGTGGGCGAGCTCGTCGTGGGAGGGGAGAGTGAGTCGTAGGGCATCCTCTTCGGTCATGTGTGGGAGTGGTCGGTCGCCCGCCAGTGTGACGGGCTGTTGGGAGGACGAGGCGTCGTAGGTATCGTCGACGGGAAGTGTTGCTGCGTCATGTCTCGCAAGACGCTTCCATGCGCGGTGGAGGAAGGTCACGCCCGAGGTTGGATCGAAGACTTGGCCCTCAATCTCGGCCATGCCCAACTCTGGTGAGGCACGGGAGGCGAGGCCGGACGTCTCGGCCCTGGGTTGCGGCGGCAGCGAGATCGGGTGGGCCACAGGAACGGGGACAGCTTCGGCTTCAGCTTCCGCAACAGCAGCATGATCCCTCGATGGTGGCGGCGTCGGCGGCCGACCTCGTGAGTATCGAGCATCGTACAGACAAACAAGCCCTTTCCTTGAACATTTGGCACACGGCAGAGTCCCACTGCATTTTGCCTTGCGCTGCTTGCAGTGATCGCAGGCCCGGCTGACCTTGTGGCTCTTTCGGCGGTTCACGGCGGCCTGGGCATCATCGGAGCCGGGGGACTCGGCGGCGGCGGACTGGGCGATGCTTCTCTTCCGGGTGGTGGCCGCACGGGGGCTCGATGCCGAACGACCGGCGGCCGGAGATGCTGTGCCGTCTGTGGGGGTGTCCGCTGGCTGGTCCATGACGGCGGACGGACTTCGTGTGCGTGTGGTGATCAATGTCTGGAAGGACCAGACGTCGAGGTTGGTGACATGGAAGCGATGTGATGCAAAGGCGGAAAAGCTGAGGGGGCGGATAAGGGGATGGGCGGGTTCTTAAGGGCGGTCTGGTCCAACTGCCGACTTCTTCCCCGCGTTTAGTTGGTCATTGAGGCTGGGGTCAGGCGGGGGAATGCGCTAAATGGCCGACTAGCAACGCCTGCGGATAAATTAGGTGTGCCTGGAAGCAGAAATCCGTCATTTCCGCCTCGTGAAGATCACCATGCCCTAATTGTCACAATACATCCAGGTCGATGAGATGCCTTGTAAGGTAATGGGAGATCTAAGAAACATAAATGACGTGAGACGGAATATGAGAATGGGAGGGAGGACAGTTGGATGCTCAAATGCCATGGAAACAATGGATTGCTGTTCAAGATGACCATCCCCCATGGTTTGTTCCAGGGCAGGGTAACACTCCCGATCTGTTCCCTTGAACACTGCTTCACTCCTCCTTGTACACGTCAAACCTGTACGTCGCTCCGACATGATCATCCCTCACCCGCGCCTGGCCCTCGCCAAGCGCCCTCTCACGCGCCGTAAGCACAGGAGCATCCTCCGCCCTCTGCTCCGGATAGATTCCCCGTCGTCGCAGCTCCGGCACCAACAAATCGACCACATCCTCAAACGTCCCCGGCGTCGTCGCATGCGACAAATTGAATCCATCCAGATCCGCAACCTTCACCCACTCCTCAAAGATATCCGCCACCGTTGACGGGCTGCCAACAGCCAACGCCCCAAACCCTCCAATACTCCTCTCCTCAGCAACGCGTCGTGGCGTCCATACCGTCCCGTCCTCACCCTTATTCACCAGCGCTGATCGTAGGCTCACGACGCTGTTGGCCTCGACATCCCCGACCGTCGCCAGGTCCTGATCCAGCGGCACCTTTGACAGATCAATGCCGCTAATGCTGCTGATGACGACGAGCGCCCCGACAACACTGGCATTCTTCTTCAATGCCTCGTACTTGGCCTGCGCCTCCTCATCCGTCGCAGCCACAATCGGGCAGATGGTTCCAAACACCTTGATGCTGCGCGGGTCACGGCCCTTTGCAGCGGCTGCAGCACGCACCTTGGCTACATTAGCCCCGACGAGGGTCGCGGAGAAGCCGCTGACGAAGATGGCTTCGGCGTGAGTCGAGGCAAAGTCGATGCCTGCAGACGATGTACCGGCTTGGAAGAGGAACGGCGTGCGTTGAGGAGATGGCTCCAGAATGTGTGGTGAGTCGAGCTTGAAGTATTTGCCGTTGTGTTTGATATGTCGCACCTTTTCGGGGTTGATGAAGGTGTCGTCGTGGGGGTTGGGGGATACCGCGTCGTCTGCCCATGAACCTTCCCAGAGTCTGTGATGTCAGTTGAAATTTCAATGTTGGTTTGAAAACCCTTCGGTGAGGTGACTTACTTGTACAGCAGACGAAGATATTCATCAGCCTGAGCATACCGCTCATCGTGGCCAATGGGGTCGTCAAGACCAATGGCCTTGAATGCCGACTTCTTCCACGATGTCACAATATTCCACCCAATACGGCCCTGGGTCATATGATCGAGTGTAGAGAATCGTCGGGCCAGGATGAAAGGCGGCTCAAAGGTCGTCGACGAAGTAACACCAAAAGTAAGATGCTTCGTCGCAGCTGCCATGGCCGAAATGGGCTTCATGGAGGTCAGCAAGCATCCAGACTCTCAGCTCCATCTTGCACCTACAATGATGGGATCCGAAATGGGCCATTGCGATGCCCTGCGGATACACTCGTCCAAGCTCCCGCCATAGGTATCATGTCCGCCGTATGAGTCGGCCAGGAACAGCCCGTTGAAGCCGCCGCGCTCCAGCAACTTGGCGAGGTTTACCCAGTAATCTAGGGTGTGCTTGAGCGCGCCCTGATCGCCAGGGTTCTGCACACCGACTGCACGTCAACTCCGTCTTGACTGAATCAGGGGTCAGCTCACCTTCCATTGGCCAGGCGCTAGGTGTCCGACGACACCCATGTCAAAGGCATTGAGCAGAATCACTTTCTTGCCATGACCGAGACGGGTCTCGACGGTGCTCAGAGTGTCTGTCATGGTGCTTTCGGATGATTGTTGGTAAGCTGAGTTCTAACTTCGACTGATAATCACGGCCAATTTATGTCATCTTTGTAGCTGGAGGCTTCAAACTCCCTTGCAGGCGTCGTCCGATACTCGGGTCTCCAGAGGGTCTTTGGTGGGTTCATCGAAGGCATCATCGACTAGGGCCATAACACCATTCACCAAGACGGCCGTCGGCACCGATGGTCAGACCACAGACACCCAAATACCGGGCTATTTCCTGACTCAAAGCTTGGTAAGGGTCTTGAAGTCCACTTCTGAAGGCACGTTGATTGCGGCGAATGCTTTTTGTTCTTGATCGAAGATGGAGGTTCGTCAGTGCAGTGGTCTGAGCCGACTTTGCAGGCTAGACACATCCCGACGACATGGACATGGAAACGCTTTACTCTGCGTCAATGTGATTCTCAGTCACTTTGTGCAAGCTTGAGGCCATCGAGCTCGGGTCTTCATGGTGGCTTTCTGGGTTGTCTGGTTCAACTACCTCAAGGTGCGACAAGAGGCCGTCTGCTTTCCATAAATTGAGGTCTTCCTCGGCTCTCAACATCAATGGAAGATCTGGCATCGAAGACTGCCGATTTCAAGAACCGAAACCGAAGATCAAAATCGCTAAGCTTCCTTCGGACATATCGTACATTCCCTGCCCCAAGATCCTTCACCTCCACGTGGGCGTGGATGCCAGGAACCATGCTCGCGAGATGGCGTCCAATGACCTCGATCACCGGCCGACACCCCGAAGCCGAACCCAGCCCTACCCACATTGCTCCCTACCTAGCTTCTGTAACATCCCTGATATAGTGCAGGGCGAGTTGGCCGATGGAAAGTAAAGCGTTTGTCCTGGTCAGCTGCCCCATCACCAGAGTCCTTATCTATCACCTCATTTTTAGTGCACTGCAGTCATCGACAGCCCGCTAAATCCCTGACTCGAGTCCAACGAAAGACCCCTACAGCCTGACACACAACACAACCTTCAGGGGCGGTTGGACTCCACAGTCGTGTGTCGATGCAGCCCAGCACCCGTCAACCAACACTTCAACACCCGCTGAACCCAGCTGTATGGTTCGGAGTTGATGCCGGCCGACCACGGCGACAAGGGAAGCTCTAGATCGATGTACAGTCCCATGAGCAAATGCTGGGGCTTGATGGCGTCTTGCCCCTAGCCTCCAGATGGCAATATTTGCAGCCGCGAGTTATAACCGCGCGGGCAGCATCCGCTGGGGCAACGATATATAACATACTGGAGACATAACGACGAAGGATCAGTTCCATTACCATCCAGCTGCACATCGCTATCACACGTGGAACAGCCGAATCGCCGCAGCCATGTCCAAATCTGACACCCCTGAGGCGCCCAAGACGCTCCTTGGCGTCTTGAGGCACCTCGTCAACTGGTACCCGGCGCATCTCCCGGGCGAGGAGAGAAAGTGAGGCGATTCAAACATGAACTGCTTTCAGGGCGAATCTGACTCTCACACAACAGGCTTCTCTTCAAGCTTGACCTGACATTGCTCATCTATCTGTCTCTTTTCTGTGAGCACCGTCATCAACACTTCAATACGGGCAACTGCTAACACGCGTCGTAGTCTTCTTGAAGATGCTTGGTATGTCGGCCCATGCACATCTGCCACCCCAAAAGCTGACCATGTAGACCAAACCAACATCAACAATGCCTACGTCAGTGGTCTGAAGGAAGATCTCCAGCTCAACGGAAACGAGCTCAACTACCTCATCATCTGCTACAACGTCCCATACTTTGTCTTCCAGATCCCTGGCATGATGCTCCTGTCACGACCCAAGCTGTAAGACTTCGACTCCCCCTCCTCCTCCTCCTCCTCCTCCTCCTCCTCCTCCTCCTCCTCCTCCGCCGCCCGGCTAACACCCTGTCGTAGTACCCGATGGGTGATCCCTTCCCTCGAAGTCCTCTGGGGCGTCCTCACCTTCGCGCAAAGCCGTGTCACACACGTCAATCAACTCTACGCCCTGCGCTTCCTGATCGGCGCCACCGAGGCCCCCGCCTTCACTGGCGTTCACTTCGTTCTCGGTTCCTGGTACGGCGGCAGCGAGCTCTTCCAACGCGCCGGCACCTGGTTCATCTGCCAGCCTCTTGGGAGCATGGTCAGCGGCTACCTCCAGGCCGCCGCGCACAAGAACCTAAACGGTGCCGGGGGTCTCTCCGGCTGGCAGTGGCTATTCATCGTCGATGGAATCATCACCGTTCCTATCGCCCTCGCCGGATTCTTCGTCTTCCCCGGTTTGCCCGATTCGCCCAAGCTGCGGTGGTACACGGAGCGCGAGATGGAGCTGGCGCGGGACGTAACAGGCGAAACCACATCTCGAAGCCCGACAAGTTGACATGGGGCTCGTTCAAGCGCACCTTTTCAACTTGGCACGTTTACGTTTTCGCCAGCTGCTTCACGTATGTTTACCAAGGAAACATTCGCGACTATGTTGGCTAACATCTCCCAGCGCCATGATTCTCAGCGTTTACCCCACCGTCTTCATGACGCTGTGGCTCAAGGCCTCTGGCTACTCCGTCACGCAGATCAATCAGCTGCCCACTGGCGTCAACGGTGTGCAAATCATCTCGTCTTTGGTCGGCACGGCTCTCGCCGCTGTGTATCCCGCCTACACCATTGTGACGGCCACGACTGTGTTTGCGCTCTTTGGCACCATCGTCATGACTATCTGGAACGTTCCTATTGCGGTCAAGTAGGTTCCCGAGAAGCCCATTAATTGACCTAGAGCTAACTCTTTGCAGATTTGCTGCCTGGTACTCCATGGGAGCTACCGCCACGCAGAGCCCTCTCATCTTCTCGGTTGTCAACCAGTACCTCAAGCACGACTCTGAGAAGCGCGCCATTGTCATGGCAAGTTCAACTTTCCCAAGACACAGAAACAACAGCTAATATTTGCCAGGGTGCGATGATGACCGTCTCCTACGCTTTCAACACATGGGCTCCTCTGCTCATTTACCCCACCGTCGGCCCGTATGGCGCACCTCGGTGGAAGAAGGGATGGCCGACGGCGCTGACCCTCTTCACTCTTCAATGGCTGCTTTTTGTTCTGGCCCACGTCTTGAACCGCAGGGAGTACGTGGCTGGTTTCATCCTCGTTGATGTGCACTATGCTGACGTGCCGTTTTTAGTGAGAAGAAGAGGGCACTTGAGGCTCCTGAAGGCACCGCCGACAATGCCAGCGAGGATACTGGAGCTGGCATTGTCAAGGAGGTGTTCCCCAAATCGTCTTAGATGAGATTTAATCTGCGTTGCTTGTTTGTCTATCATATGATCAGTCAAAACGGCGGAGGAGACGTTACTTCTAATTGGAATCGGCTTGTCCATGACATCTCTGATGAGACATCCAAGGTCATCAATACAAGCCACTCTCACGACAGCCAATGATGACGAAATGGTGAAGTCGTCTTGCAACATCTACATAAGCTACACTACAAGTCGTGACTCGCAGTGACGGGTGCTGGCGTCAAGGAGCCCTCAAGGCGCCATGTTTCCGTCCTAGGGACTGCTGTTCCACTCGCGAAGGCCGACAACGCCAACACTCAAGAAGAGATCGTCCTTCTCTAGGCGCTCCAGCACATTTGCCTCCTTCAACTCGGTCACATCCCACTTGGCCCAAACAAATCTTCCATGCAGGAACCTTGCCTCGGGAGAGGCTGCCCAGACGGCAAACTGGCCGCAGAGGTTTCCTAGTTGACGCCCCTGTCAGCATTGACGTTTCTCATATCGACGAAAGAAGTGGGAGAAGCTCACCATCGTCCCAGACCGGATCGTCGGGGCTCAAGCCACGGTTCCTGGCTTGCTCAGTAAAGATGCCGCCGGGATGGAAGCTCAGGACCTGCATCTCCTCCGGAGACACGTGTCTGGCCAACTGTTGCATGAGCATGGTGCCGGCGCTCTTACTAGCAGAATACAGGGGCAGCTCATCGGTGAAGGTGTTGTCGTGGATGGCCAAGGACGAAAGGTTCACGATAGCCTGTAACGGTCAGCGGTCTGATAGCATCAAGTCAAGCTCATGGACGTTGGCTTCACCTTAGGTCGTCCCTCGGCACCAGGCTGCTTGTGCAAGCGCAGCGCAAAGTCAACGCCTGCGAAGACGTTGACAGCGTAGTCGTCCAAAATTTCATCGATGCTCAATGTCGAGACGTGTCCAAGCGTAAATTTGGCGGCATTCACCACGAGGACGTCCACCAAGATGTTCTTCTTGGCCAGATCATCCCAGAGGCCGGTGACAGCCTTTTGGTCAGTCACGTCAACGGCGAGTCCCACGACTTCGGTTGAGGGGAAGTCGACAGAAAGCTGGGAAGCAGACGAGGAGACGAGGTCGACCCGGCGGCCAACGATGATGATCCTGGCAGCCTTGGCCTGGCCAAAGGCCCGCGAGATGGCAAGGCCGATGCCCTGGTGACCACCGGTGATCAAGACAGTGCGGCCGGCCTGAGAGAGCTCGGGGCGAGATGGGGAAATGGCAGGGTAAGGCCGCTTGTGGAGGGTCTTGGTGAAGGCCGAGCCAAGGATAGGGGGGGCGTTGTTTTCGGGGACGTTAGGCATGATGGAAGATTGGGGCAAATATTGCTGAAGGTGTGGTGAGTTTGAGGGTTGTTGGTTGGGTTGGGGATGATGAGACAGCATTGTGTAGGGGAATGGCCGAGACGGCATGTTTCTTTATATATCTTGGATGAGGTCAACTTCGGAAGAGAGATATCCACACTCGATACTTGGCATCGTTGCCGGTAAGGCAAAGTCGCGGAAAGACACACCATGACGAGTCCGAAGCTACCGGACGTGTGTTGGAGGCTCCCCCTTTGCGAACACCGCCATGACTCGAGTGCCGAAGCCCGAGCAGACGCCATCTCCGCAGGCCGTACCGCGTACCAAACCCACTCCGGCGACGCTCCGATGCATCGCCGCAAAACGTCCGCACCATCTCCGCACTTAAACCATTGCCTGCGCCGGTAGCTCAACTTCACATGGTGTGCATCCACCTCGCTCCTCCGACATCCTTTCTCAATCACCATCCGCCCACCTCCGCATTCCGCGAAGTTGCCCAGCTGCAGCCTGCCCTCAATGAACCGCCGCTCCAAGCAAAAGTCATGTTATGCCTGCGCCGGGGGCAAGCGTCGGTGCGACAGAACCCTGCCGACATGCGCCCGATGCATCGACCGCGGCGTTGAGTGCGCATATCCGCCGCCGCGGGAGACGCCAGGGATCAGTGGCACCGAACAGCCCGACAATGCGTCCAACAGCAATCTGTCATTTCTATTTCCATTCGGAGTCCAGGCACATGCCGAAGCTGGTCCTGGCGCGCCACCCCCGGTCCAGGACGTCTTCGCGCCGCAGACCATGACCTCCACCAGCCCCGAGACGGCCGAGAACAGTCTTTCCTTGGGCACGGGATCGTCCCCTAATCAAACCTCTTCAGCCAACACGCCCCTGTCGCAATCCCTGCAAGCCGAGAACCTGCGACTGCACTGGTTTACGGCGCCAGGAACATGGAAGCTCCTCCACACATTCCATCCGCAAAATAGCCTGCCTCCTCCGCAAGTGTCATCGACCTTCCTCCGTGGCCTGGGTATGTGGGTCACACGGTTCCGGGAAGATGGCCACAACCCCTTTATTCACCGCAATCTGTACCCGCCACGAAGCATCCCGGACTGCATCCAGGATGCATACGCCGCCATTGCCGTCTGCCAGGGAGGCAGTGCCAAGAATGAGAACATCACTGAGGCAATCACTCACTCATACGCCACCAAACTGCTATCTCACCAAGATGCTCTCGCCGATCAGACTCTCCACATCAACACAGCCAAAGACCACCTCGCTAGGACCCAGGCCCTGCTCATTCATCTGGTCCTCGCCCTGACATCAAATTCGCTATCTCGCCAAGCGAAAGCCCAAGCACTCCTTGAGCCCCTGCATCGCTGGAAGATCGACATGTTGGCAGCGGCTGAGCAGGAGGCCAGTCTTGCCCAGCTGTTCCCATGCACGGCTAGCCTAGGTACGGAGAACGGAGGCTGGGGAGAGACCGACCCCGTGCCAGAATTTCACGGGGCCTTTGTCATCTGCGAGTCCATCCGGCGGACTTGGCTTCTATGCTCCATGACGACTGGCATATTCCGGGCCCTCAGAGGTGACTGGACCGCCAACTGTGGCGGGGACATATGCTTCACGGCCCGCACGGGGCTCTGGGACGCCGAGTCGTCCGGCGGCTGGGCCGGTGTGGCACGTTCGACAGACCCCCTGTTCAACTATGCCCTCAACGGGGAAGAACTGGTGAAACGAGGCATACGTGCTGACGAGGTCGATGAGTTTGCCCATCTTCTGTTTGGCCTTATGTGGGGGGCTGACAAGGTTGAGAGCTGGGTTGCACGATCCAAGAGTGCTGGACGATGATACATACACGAAGAGGCGGAGGTAGAGAAGCTAAGGGCTGCGCAGAATCGAGTCAGTTCTTTATGCCTCGTTCATGTCCGCTCGGGTCAATCAACACCATGTCCGATGCATCTCCGCAGCGACCCCGCCAACCTCGAGCACGGCCATTGCCAACGTGTGATAAAACCACGACTAATCTTCTCGAGTCCAGCCATCCACCTCTCCTGTCCCATTCGCACATATCCGTTCACTCCTCATACAACTTGACTCTTCGAGCAAGTATCCCCGAGCCATACTTATCAACCAAATTGGAAATCATCCTGCAGCAATGATATCCTGGACTCCCAAGTCTGACATGCCCGACCTTCACGGAAAGGTAGCTCTTGTGACCGGAGCAAGGTATGTGGTCATTGGTCCTTTCTTCCATAACTTGGCGGACCCTGACATGCTGGTCAAACTTTAGTACTGGCATAGGCTTCCAGATTGTCCAGCAGCTTCGCCGAAGGGGAGCAAAAGTATTTGCGACAACCAGGACCGAGAAGAGCGCCGACGCAGCGAGGGAGAAACTCCGTGTGGTTGACCCTGACCTGGGCCCCGGAAATGTCGAATGGCTTCTGCTGGATCTTGCAAGTCTCAAGAGCATCAACGACACGGCCACGACAATCAAGCAGTCATCTCAGAGACTCGACATCCTTAGTCCGTTTTGCGGTTCAAACTTTGCGAATTTTAGCCGTGCTAATACTTCTCTTTCAGTCAACAATGCGGCAACTATTACTGCGGAAAAAGAGCTTGTGGCAGGACGGTGGGAGAAGAACATGGCGGTCAAGTACAGCCCCCTCAAACCCCGACACGCGTCCGCGGCGACTGACAGAATAACTCACTTGCAGCGCCATCGGTCCATTCCTCTTGACCAACCTTCTCATGCCCTTACTTGAGAGCACTATCAAGCTCTCTGGCGCCGACGTCAGAATCGTCACTGTCGCCTCAATCGCCCCTGCAACCTTCCTGCCCACCAATTTTCATTACAACTTTGAGTCAGCTTCCGGCCTCGTCTCTCCCGTCTCATCGTACCCCCCATCCTGGCGCTTTGGCATAAAGTTCCTCTTTGCCAGCGACATGATTCTCTACAGCGTTTCCAAAGCCGCGGTGCAAGCCTATGCTTCCGAGCTGCAGCGGCTATTGGATGCACGCGGCCTGCCTATCCTCTCTCTCATTGTTCATCCCGGAGCGGTAGCTACCGAAGGCGTGGCTGACGCCAACGGACCATTCCTTCGCACCATGGCAAACTTGACCTTCATCTCTTCGGAACAGGGTGCCGCAACGCCCCTGTTTGCTGCCACGGCCGCGGTGGTGCAACGAGACCCTGAGAGCTACAAGCATAAGCTGCTGATGCCAAATGAAAAGATCGAGCCGCTGGTCTCGGTTGCTAATGATGAAGTTCAATCACAGCAGCTATGGGATCTCATGACCGAGGAGCTGGGACGGTACCTCGCAGCAGAGGGTCTACCGCCGATGGAGAAGTGGTGATAGGAGTATGGGAGCGCTCTCAGTGCACTTTACGTATCGCATTGGTGTGTTTATAGAAATATGTATGATCGTGTCAAACATGATATCAGCCCATGGGATCACGTCAAGAAATCCGTTGTCATGGCTTTGACGGACTGCTCGAGTTATGCTAATCCACAGCGGCTCCGATCTCCGCACCTGGTAGGAGCAATGAGGTTTACGGTGCACCCTTTGGGCAAGCTGTGATCACGCATGTATCGTCACTCAAAAGAATCTCGATGAAATCATCGCCCCGTCTCTCAAATAATTTGCCAGGCTTAATAATTGCTAACGTGATTCGATAATTCATCGAGTCACTTTAGCTCAGTGGGAGTAGCGTTCGACTGAAGTAACACTTCAATCCAAAAATCGAAAGGTCGCCTGTTCGATCCAGGCAAGTGACATCGCATATCTTTTTGGCTTTTTCACCTCGGACCCAAGAAGATCCAATCGCTTGGTTTCGTTGTGTGCAAGGCACACCGGATGTATTATATGTTGTTGTTAGTTGCGACGTGGTGACTGTCTCCTGGTGTTTCACGACGGAAGTGTTAAGGGATTGTTGAGGAAGTAAAGGCTCCAAAAGAAACGCCCGCTGATGTATGATCTATGCCGCTGATGCTAAAAGACAACCCCATCTATACTTCTAGAAACGCTCCATGAAGTTCATCCGAACAGTCCACATCCGCAGCCTCTTGCCGTAGATGTACATGGGGATGGAGAACAGACACATGATCAGCTGGATGATGCCCAGCCAAATGTAGACAGTTTTGGGGCCAGCCGACGACATCCAATGCGTCACGAACAGGCTAAAAGCCAGTCCATGGAAGATATTCTTGCAAAAGTTGAGAGTGACCAGCGCTTCACCAGCATACTGGCTATAGCTGTCCACGCAGAAGGTGATCGACGTGGTGGATCCCAGGGAGCATCCAAATGAGATGATACCGAAGAAGACGGTCGGGATCATGAAGTGGTTGCCTACTTGCGCAGACCAGCCAAAGCCCATGAGGCCGATGACGGTGGTGAAGAGAATAGGAGCGGCCATGATGAGACGGAACTCTGGCTCATAGACGCCACCGTTGCGTCTAGCCATGGCCTTAACGACGACATCGCTGACTTTACCGGCGATAGCCGTGCCGAGAATGCCGCCAATGAAGGGAGAAATGTAGAGCAGGCCGGTCTGGAAGACTGTGAAGTTGTAGCCGTCCTTAGTGCGGAAGATCATGCTCATCGTGTTCGAAATGAGGAGGAGCCATCCGACTGAGCAGGAGTAGATGACGGTGGACCAGAGGACTGAAGGGTAGGCGAGCAGGATGAGAGGACGAATCATGGCCTTCAGGAAGCTATCGTGCTTGAGACGGCCATTCCAGACCTTGAGCTGCTGGACAAAAGGCTTGGCTGGTTGATCACGCAGCGCGTCGGAGTATCCCAGGGGCTTGGTCTCGGTGGGGAGAGCCGAGGCGGGGATGGCAAGCTCCTCGTCATCAGTCTTGCTGAAGGGTCCATGGGCGCTGCTGAGAGACACACGGCGGGACGGGCCGGCGGAGGAGATGATGGGGAGAGCGGGGGTGGGGCCGGTCTTGTTCTTCTTGTTGGCCTTATCGGCAGCATCATCGGTGGCCTCCTCCTGGGCGGAGAAGTTGGGCGACGGAATCTCGGTGGTAGGAGTCTCGGGATTGGCACGGCCCTCGATGATCTCAAACTCGAGATCTTGTGGCGTGGTGGGGGCATTGCACTCCTGGGGGGTCTTCCTCTCCCAGAAGGACTCGGGGAGGAACACGAACAGGATAGCGAAGCAGAAGCCACCAACCATGGTGAAGATCCTGCAAGATAATGTTAGCAGAGGCATGCATGGAGGGTGTGGGGTTATCATACCAGAATACCCAAGGCCAGCTCATGCCCTGGATGATAGCAGCACTGATCAGAGGCACCAGATTCTTGCCACTAAGAAGCATGAGGGTGTAGATGCCGATGCGGTATGCCCGCTCATGTAGGAAGAAAATCTCCGAAATGGTGGCGGACGGGAGGCACTCGACAGGGCTGATAGCCATACCCTGTACCACGCGGGCCACGACCAGGGATGTGAAGCTGGGAGACATGGCGCACCAGACAGACGAACCGATGAAGATGATGGCACTGGCCAGGTACACCGGGCGCTTACCCCACAAGATGGCCATGGGGGAGGCTACCACGGACCCGAGGCCAAGGCCCATCATGTAGAGTCCCGTCGTGAGGGAGATGTCCTGGACAGGAACACCGTATTGGTCTGCGATGTTGTAGTAGCCCGCGGCAAGAAGAGGCCCGATGCCTCCACCGACCATACAGTAGAAGCCCAGAGACAGGAGAGCCATGTCTCGACGCCATTTTGGCCAGTTGAGGGGGTCATTGGGCGAGTCCTCAGGTTGTGGTTCCAGAATGATTTTGCCTCCCTGTGCTGTCTTCTTCCCGTCGGATGTGAAGTCTGGTTCCGCAAAGACCCCCGGCTGTACCGATACGCGAGACGCTCGGGACTGGATCTGGCGAAGATCGAGGGACTGATCCTCTTCATTGGTGAGAAGAAGCACGGTACCTGCAGATAGTGTCACGTCAGGACGGTCACTCGACTCGGATATGTCTCGGTGTGTGCGTACCTGGCACCTCTGTCGTCCAGGGGTCGTTCATGATACCCATGCTCCATTTTGGGTGTGTGGCTTTGGTCTCTTCCCTGCAGTCCTTCTGTGTGTTGTTCCGTGTGAACCATCCCGCGAAGCGGCTTGCCCGTGGCGTGGCGTCCATGGTTGCTGATGATAGCCGTGTGTGTCTGAGAGATAGCCGTGCCGTGTTCTTGTGATAGCCGTGTGGTGGCTCGTGGTGTTTTGATATCAAGGACGGGATATCGTGCTTGAGTAGTGATGAAAAAGGCAAGTTGTTGCTCGACAGCGGGCGCCGTTCTCAGATTCAAAATATGGCACGGCCTCCCGCTGGCTGTTATCTGGTCTTTCCCGCCTCCTCCCACGCCTGAGAGATGCAACAGAGACGCCAGATAGGGCGCCGGAAATCCACGTTCTCGCCTACCCCCATGATAAGGTAGGGGTGTTTTGTGGGTAGACCGCAGGCCAGACGACGTCGACCATCACCAAAGTGAGCGGTCGAGGTGAACTTGAACCGCCTCGGAGATGTAATTTTCCACCCTAACAGATAAGCATTGGTTTATTTGTGGAGACCGCGGGCTGAACGACGGGTTCGTTGCCCGCAAGTGCCGTGCTTAACGTGCCCCCTCCGCGGAGATGCTCAACTCTTTAATAGATGGGGCTCCGCGAGCAAAGTGGACGACGGCCAGACCCAGGCCGTGCCATACAAAAAGAGCCCGGTCGTCCCACTCCCAGTGATAGGGGCGCTACAGACATTCACTTGCGCCCGCAACCGTGCGCTTTAGTCACTCATCTTATCGGCTTACCAGTTGCGCTTTCACCAGGTTTTCGAGATATAAACCTTTGAGGCGGTCCTGAGGACGAATCGGTTCAGTTGATCAGGCCGAGCAACCCGGGCCGTCGGATGATTCTTCGGCTCATCTCCACGGTCTAACCGGCCATGTTGACGGAGCCTGGACGGCAGGCCGCAAGCTTGGCCTCTGCCGCTCCGGTTAGGGAATATTGAGGCATGCGTGGCCAGAGGCATGTCGTCTATCCGGGCCGACATCGGTGCGACTAAGCGGTGGCTGGACGCGGCCAGGTGACCATGGACAACACGAAAGCGCAGGGCCAAGATCGAAAAATTCAGGAGAGGTATAAAGAATGACGAGGAGCGGTAAAGTCCAACCAAAAGACACACCCGCTGTGGCATCGGTCAGCCGTCATCAAGACTCAGGAGAAGGCCAAACGGCACTTGTCAGATCAAGAATTTGCTCTGGCCCAGGTTCAGCAGCCCCTGCTTCCTCGACCTTACTCACACTGGATCCAGGGTCTTTTCCACATGTGTCCCGGCACTCCCGCCGGCCACTGACAATCAGTGGGCCGAGCTGGTCCAGTCGTTGAGCTCTCATAGCCAGTCCGGGCATCTGTGATGGCTGTATCTGAAATTTGTTCGACGTCCGGCACCGGCTCGGCCCACGGAGGGGACGCGCCAAGCATGTTTGTTGTACCTCCGTGGACGTCGCCGCAAACTTCCCCGCCTTGCCACATGGCAATTGTGACTGGGAGACGTGCACGTGGGGGCCCCAGCCGTGACCATCATATGGCGGAGAAATACTTCTGGGTTCCAGGCTTATCTATGTGATTAGGTACGTTTATCATGACCTTGGTGCAACAGACACATGAATTCCGAGATGATTGCGTCAAGCACAGATCATTGGCAATGTCTGAGCCAAGGATTCATCTGGAAGAACCTTTAAGCCATGTTGCACATCAAAGCGATTGATGCTTCACATCTACTCGACAACTGTATCCTCCATGACACCCAATCGCTTCATCACACGGCATCCCTCCCTGTACCATCCTCGAGCCGCTGAAGGAAAGAATACCCCGATTCGCCGCCATCTCCCAGAATTCGTTGGGCTCGGCCAAAGTATTAGCCCATATGCCCCCCGTCCCTTTCGGAGTCTCCCGTCTTCGGGACGGGCAACGCGACAGGTCCCAAGCAGTAATAGTCGCATCGTTGGTAGGTCCATTGATGCATCGACGGGTCCAAAAATGCGGTAAAAGTCCTTGGTATAGCGCTTCGTTCTCGGATATAAATAGTCCAAGGCCATTTTACATATCCGGTGGGTTCCATTGCTGAGATGTGCGTGGGCGTGAATGGGATGTACATGTGGTCCACGTTCAACTCTCCCCCGGTAGCATAGCTGTAATTGGTCGAGATCTGGATGTCGGAGATCAAGTACGAGCGAGCGGACCTCCATGTGAGCGGACTTGATGGCACCGAACGGGTTCAGGTTGTTGGCGAGCTCGACTTGGACCATTATCACGGCCTCGGTGTGGTGTTGATCGAAGATAGCCCGGTTCATGAACCGCGGGCGCAGATCGTCATGAGGGTAGGGGACTGACGCAGATAGAGGACTCCAGCTTGGCACCATAAGCTCCTTCGACTCCATGGACGCAAGAAATTGAAGCCTCTGTGGAAGCCTGTCCAGTGCACTGTAACCACCGCTTCCTTCAAAAAAGCAGAGATAGACGCCTATTTCATCCGCCCAGAGCCCTGCAGCGTAGCCCCCAAGAGCCGGGTAGGCCTCGTTGAGCGAGCTGGCAAGTCCGGACAGAGACGGAAGCAAATCTGATGCCCGTGTGAGTTTTCCATCGCGCGATTGGGAAAGAACCAAATCCATCCACCGGGTGAGGACCCTGCTCAGGTCGACTGATTCAGTTTGGCGCTGCCGACGGGGAAGGGCGATCAATTCGGGAATGTGCCTTTCAGCGGAATCAGTGCCAGCCACTGCCTTCGTGTGTTGGCACTCAAAATGTAGGAAAATATCGCCAAAGGTGATACTCCGTGATGCTGAGACACGCTCCTGAAGCACCCATCCACGGGTTGCCCAAGTGCTGTAACGTTTGTCCCAGCTGTCAGAGTTGCCCCCATTAACCCATACGCCCGTGGGAACAGCGCGAAGAATGTATTTTCCCCTGATGTTTAGATTCTTTCCTGATTTGAAAGGAACCTCGACCAGTGGACCTTTCCGCTCAATGAAGCTGTCGGAGCATGATTGCGAAGAGGAAGCACATAGCGTGACATGAGCGTTGGAGTAGATCTTGCACATGTCGACGCACTGCCTATTCCAGTCGTCGTCATCATCTTGCAATATGCACAAAGCATCGACCCAGAGATAGGGTATATCCAGGGACCGACAGACACAGACTGCCTCGCGCAGGGCTTGCGTCAAGTCTTTCATGGGTATCCCGGCTTCCCGGGCGTGTAAGTTTGCTTTTGTGGTGGTGATTTGAGTTGACGCAATGATCGGATGACCCCAGCAGTAACTGAGAGCGGCATATTTGATATGTCTGTGGCCTGTTTGCGTGGCAATGGAAGAGTTTGCGCGGGTAATGAGTTTGACTTGGGCAGATGCAACTTCAAGCAGTCTCTCTGGGGTGAACAAATCGGCAATCCCAACGTCATATTCGCTTGAATGATCTTTGTCGCAGCTGGTAAGTTGATGCCTCATCCATTGGATATATTCCGCGTCCAGAAATCCAGTCGTTGTAGGCTTTTGGCACTGGAGCCATCTGGCAACCTCCGGATAGTCTATGAGGCCATGTCAGGTAATCGCGTGCATACACGGAATTTGTTCTTCAGCTTCTCACCGGAGGCACCATGGGGAGCCAGATAGTAGTTCTGAGAGAAAGATAGGTTGTGATCCTGGTCATAAAAGTCAAAGCTGAGGCTGATTCCACAGAAGTTGACTAGTTCCGAGGACTCTCCCCAGAGAGTCCGGTGCATGATTGTGGCACTGTTATAGATTACACCGGCCTTCTGCTGTCGTTGTTGTGAAGCCTGCATCATAGTATCCGAACCCAGCAGCTGGAGCAGAAATTTGCAGAAGCCACATGAATCTGGGGCCATGTTCATGATCTGTCGGTTTCCGTCAAGAAACAGCGCCCAGTCGATGCTTCTGTACGCCTTCCATTCCTCGGTCCAGGCCTCCGATTGACGCTTCATAAGTACTCTTTGACCCTGGCAGTTTGTCTGCTCACAGAGGGCGAGGTCGGCATCGTCGACCAAGAGGCCCTCGGCGCAGATCGAGCAAATTGATGGTAAGGGGTCCATGATTGTGGCCGAGAGATGAGAGGTTTGATTTGGTACGAGAACGGCGCAATGTGAACAACGCCAGGATACATCCCAGGCTGGGAGGCCGGTTCAAAGATATTACATAAGGGATGGGAGACATTCAGCGGACGAGGGTCGTGATGGGCTTCATTTCAGCTTGAGGGGTTTAATCCAGGCCGCCACACCGCCTTGGGGGCCAAAATCCAAGTGCCAAGTGGAAAAATGCTCCACTGATTTAGGCAGGTGCTGCGACGGCCAATCCTCCAGGATATTTTGTTGATACACTTCCGTCAGGAAGGTTGCGGGTGACGACGGGACCTGCCTGCTGTCGACGATGACCGTGCTGACCGAGCCTCTCGGAGGCGCCCTAGACACCTATGAGGTTGAAAAGGCTGGGGCGCCGTCGATGTTGACCAGGTTAGCTCGAGATGTCGGTGTAGGAATGGGAGAGCCCCGGGGGCTGGCATTGGCGCGTCATTGAGCAAAGGGGAGTTTGCGTCTGACCTTGCGCGATATGGCTGGCGGTGGAATCGCATTGTTCGTGAAGAAAGTCGTGTTTGGAAGTCGATGCTGACAGCCAGGTTGATTTCTGGAGAAGCCAATGAGAAGCGGCCTGCCTGGCGGACACTCCCTTCACTTCCATTGGTCAAAAGTAACTGACCACTCAATGGCAGCAGGCTGGGAATAGATGCGACCACTCCAAAGCGCAAAGAGAAAAAAGATCGTATCGTGTACGCCAAACTGCCGACGGGGCAACCCTTGACGAGATTCAGAAACTTCCGACACGCGGCCATCTTTTTGTGTCAATTTCAAATCCCCAGCTGCCTTCAAAAAGCCCGACTTGTCCCCGAAGCCCCGTCCCGTGCAACGATGAGACGATTTCATCCCGAGTCATTTGCAGCGCCCCGAAACCGTCCCAATACACGCTCCCTCATCCGATGACACGCCTCACGCGGCATCACAGACCCAAGGCATTGACGAGTCGCCGAGATCAATCGGCAAGTATGACGCACGTCGCGTCTCCGCCGTGATCGACGGCGCCAAAACACCAACCCCACGATCATGGACGAGGCAAGGTCTAAGCCGCCGCATCGCCCCCCCAACGGCCGAACGCCTGGCGTCCAATGACCGCGACGGCGTCGAAGAAAATAGACCACCAGCGGCCCTGTTCCTGGCTGCGCATCACCTCGTCCGTCGCGGGATGGCTGGGACGACCATGCAAGGCACCGGGAGGACAAAGAGGAAAGATGAGGCTAAGGTGGTGGGTTGTGACTCGGCGCCGCTTCTCCCCCTCTCTCATCCACCATCTCATCCTATCTTTCGGCGACGGGAAGCATAATCACCCCCAGACGCACATCATGCCAAGTAACAATGATGCGATGCACCCCAAGGGCCAGGCCAGGCCAGAGTCCTCCCGCCTGCCACCGTGCACCTCACACCAACGGAGTCCCTCTCACGATAGCGCACTAACATCCCACCGGCACTTCTCGCAGCCGTCCTGTTACCGCAGCGACCCCGTCAGCCCAACCCCCAATGAGCAGGTTTCGAGAACTCGCTCAAACCCAATCTCCCCCGACAGACGCCACTACCACCCTCGATGAGACGACCATGAGGTGAGCAGGGGGTTGGAGCCTCGTAGCAGTGTCGTAGCTCCGTCAGACCTCTCCCCGGGCTATAGCCATGGGCCCAGCCTTTTCCAACTTCGCGGCCCGTGTCGTGTATAAAGCAGAAGCCCAAGACCTGGTCTCGTCTGTTCTTCCATCCCCAGAATCTTCCATCATCTCAAAAGTCTTGCCTCACAAATATCCCGGCCGCAAAGCTTGAACATCAAACGCCCGCTCCCACCACATATCCACATCACAAGCGTTAGTCCTCCTCTTCCATCCTTCCTCCATACATCAGCTTACACCTCTAAGCATCATGAAGACTACCTCTATCCTCCTCCTCCTCTCCGCCACCGTCGCGGTCTTTGCCCACGGTGACGGCGACGGCCACGACAGCGAAGGGGGCCACAGCGGTGGCGGCGATGGCGGCGGCGAGGGCCACGGCGCCGCGTCTTCCGTGCTCGTACCCGCCCCAGCCATCACTACCGAAAGGTCCTCGGAGCCTACCGGCGGCAAACACGGCGGCGGTGGTGGTGGCGGCGGCAAGGACGATAATGCCTCTTCCAGCCTCTTGCCCACCGTCACCAGGGCCCCGGGGGGCGGCGGTCGCAACAACTCTACGGCGCCCCCGGCTGCCACTTCAAGCATCGTCGAAGCCGGCGCCGGCTCTCTCGTCGCCAGCGTCGGCGCCGCTGCCGTCGCCGTTCTCGGTGCTGCCTTGGTCCTATAAGTGGAGGTCAGGAACGTCCCTTGTACAACCAAAAGCGTATTTTCAGATATAGATCTAAACCCCCCGCCATGCCCCTGGGTCGGGCATGGCAACCTACTTTAATACACAACCCATCACATCATTCATGATCATCATCACCGTGAACCTTAAGCCTCGTCATGTAGAGCATGTGTGCTATGGAGTTTGGCTCCAATCAATTCTCTGTGGTCAAGCGTTGAACGCCGACCCTGTCGCAGTAGCGGCGCGCACGCGGCCGTCATGGGAGAACTCAAACCCCCTCGAGTCTCCAGATGTAGGTATATACAAATCCGCTCAATGCCCGCCCCCCTTCAGAAGCACACCCCAAGAACACCTCGCTGTCCCAAACCAGAAGCAACAGATAAACGCCATCCACCATTTTGTATCCCCAAACCCCGTCTTTCCCTCATTGAACGTGGTAGTACCAGGGCCGGGCTCGTATATCTACAAGCCACAGACCCGCGGCGGTTGTGCCTGGCCAGCACTGGCCGAGGCGTTTGACTCGATTGCAGTATTCGTCGTGGGGTGCTGTCACCACACCCCACCGAGTCGGGAACGTATCCTCCGGCGATACGACTGTATGAAAAAGATGAAAAGAAAGGTGACATGATGAAACGGGGAGCCCCGATTGGGAACTCGAAAGACGATGCGGTGGAAGCGACGGCGTGGGTAGAGGACCCCGAATGAAAAGGTACAATAAGGAGAAACAAACACCAGAGGTCGGCCGGGGCTCACACCTCGAGGGGGAATTGGGCAAAGTCGTCAAAGCCCTGGTAGACGTCAGGCGACATGGTCATGTTGTGCGCCTGGTAGGTCCCGTCAGGCGAGATGCCCGTCATGGGCGACTGTGCGTACGCCGCGTAGTCGAAGCCTATACCCGACATGCCCATGGCATGGTCGACGGAGCCCGACAGATCCATGCCCAAGTCGGGCATCATTGCCGCATACTTGTCGGGCATGACGAATGACGAGGCGTCCGCGACGGCAGGCGCAGCCCCCGCAGTAGCAGCGTAGTACGGCTGCTGCTCGCTGGCGGCAACGCCCGCAGCATCGTCGTACGCCTCGGGGTCTTCATCGTCGCCCTCGGTATCGACGGAGACCCAGACCTCCTCGAACCAGTTCTTCAGCTCGTTCATCGGGGGCCAGTCACCGCCACCCTTGCCGCCACGCTTCTCGTCCTCGTCGCCGCCCTTCTTGTGCTTGCTGCGGGCGGTCTTGGGCTTGAAGTGCGTGCGCCTCAGGTGCGCTGCCGCGTTGTAGTACGCGCCGTAGTGCTTCTTGGCCTGGCACTGCTTGCACTTGCTGAGCGGGTTGACCGCGGCGACGTTGGACTGAATGCCCTTGTCGGCCGGGTCGCGGCACACGAACTTCTTGACCATGCCGGCGTGCTTGGCCATGACGTGTCGCTTGAGCTCATGCTCGCCGCGGAACCCGTCGGGGTGCTCCTTGCACTGCTCACAGAAGACCTTGGGGTGCTTCGGCCGAGTGTACGACCCGTTCTTGGCCACGGCTACCTTGCCCTCCTTCTTGATGGGCTGCGCCGGGCTGGTCGCGGCCGAAGCCACGGGCTTGGGCATCAGGTTGGCCTTGCGTGCGGCGTTCTGGTTGTGGCGCATACGAGCTTCCCTCGCGCGGCGCTCAACGCTGGACGCAGTTGAGCTCGACGAGATGGATCGCTCCATGGCCGTTGAAGGGAAAAGAGACTGCTCCATGGGAAGAGAAGAGCCATACTGCTGCGAGGCGGGCGCGGAGAGGCTGGCACCGGTGTACGCGAACAGGTCGTCAACCTTGTCACCGGCACCTTGGGACAGGCTGTAGAGGTTGTCGTCTGTGAAGTCGGTGCGGTGGGATTGTGTCGACTCGATACGGGCCATCTCGAGCGAGCTGACGAGCTGGTTGTCAAAGGCACTGTTGTCCCGCGTCAAGGGAGCAGAGTCAACCTCAGCACCCGTAATACCGGACACCATCGACGGGCAGCCTGAGGTCATGTAGCTGGCGTTGGACCGTCGGTTGCCGTCGCCCAGGGTCATCGAGTAGTGCTGGGGCTGGGGCGGGACGGGTGCCGACGAGGCAAAGCCATCCTCGAAGGTGGCGAGAAAGTCCAGAGGGTTCATGCCCACCTCGGGAGTGAAGGGGTAGTGCTCCTCGACCCGGGGAAGCTCGACTCTTGGCGGTTGTTGTTGGCGCTGCATGGCAGGGTACATGCTGGCGGCGAGATCATCGGGCGACTGGAAGAATGTGTCCATGGAGGTATTGGGTGTGCTCGACGACGTCTGGAGAGGTGCAACAGGGCCGCGGGCGACAAAGGGAATCGCCTTGGAGGAAGAGCGTTGTGAGGTGCTCCGAGACATGCCCGCGGCCATGGCGGGGGACCCAGAGTATTGCTGCGACATGACGCGGGACCTCTTGATGGGCTGGTGACGTTCCGACGGTGGATTCTGTGACTGTCAGTGACCGAAGAAGCAACGGGTGCATGATGTTGAATTACCGTCATGGCGCCGGAGGGCATGTTGAAGTGGCCGGCCGTCGAGTGGCTGCGAGGGTAGGTACGACTCCGCTTGAGGGAGACGCCATCGTGCTGGATAGCGGCGGCGCCGGCGACAAGAGGCACAACAGGCTCGCTCTGCTGGTGATGCAGGCCGGGGAAAGCGGTTTCGCGCGGCTGCTGTTGCTGCAAGAGTTGTTGGAGTCGTTGGATCTCCTCCTGCTGCTTCTCAATCACTCGACGTTGTAGGTCGTCGTTGGAGAACGGTTGATTCGAGGCCAGATTATCCATCAGACTCGCTATGAGTGAGGCGGGATGGCGATGATGGAGACGTTTGTTGTGGGTCGGGGATGAGGTTCGGGGTTGCTTAACGCCCTTGGAATGAGGGGCTACGGTGGCTAGGTGCTACGTGAACACACGACAGAGCAGGGCGAGATGGCACTGGGGTTGACGTGATGTCAACTGAAGAGCGAGCAACGAGCTTGGCAACCGCGAATCCTCAAGATGGTAGGATTTTCGCGGGGCGGGCAGACAGATGCTTGTTGATCTGATCTTCGTTTGCTGGCGTGTGGAAAGGGATGAAGTCTCCGAATTCGAGGCTTTGGTTTCGTCAAGGACAAGGGCGCGTTGGCTCTGGTCCGTTGGTTGTGCGGGTTTCGGGTGGAAAGTAGTCGATCACGAAGCAAAGGGGAAGGCGGACGTGGGCGGCAGGGCAATTAAGGACCGACGAGACTGGACGAGCTGAGCGAGACGACGAGCGCCAGTCAACGGAAGTGAGGCTTTGGCGTGGTGTCCCCACAGGCCGCATGTACCGTAATATCGGTGGTACAGGCCCGCCAAGGACGCAGAGAGGCACGGGGTGGTGTAGGGATGGTGGGGTGTCGCGCCGGTGGGAAGATCCTTGGAAGAAGCGTCGTTCCCTGGAGATGGGTGTGGGTGTGGGTGTGTGTGGGCGTCAAGCGTGTGGGCTGTGGGAGGGGACGATGCGCTGTCCAACATGCGGTGAGTGGTGTGGATGGAGAGGAAGAGGGAGGAAGTCGGCGGCGCGATTGGGAGACGACTGCGATCGGGGGGGTCAGCGTGGGGAGGGCAAGACGAAGAAGGGATCGAGTGATGGATGGATGGCAACAGAAAACCAACCCGTACCCAGCGCGCAGCCGCGATGTGTGTGGGGACCCGACCCTCTCCCGCCGTCCGGTCGATGATCGCGAGGAATGGGAGGAGACAAGAGGCACCGGGAGGGACCGTTGACAGGCGACAACGGCCTCTAGGCCACACCTTCTCACTGGTTCCTCCAGGGCAATCACACGCCCGAGACAACCCCCAATGAGGTGGCCATGGTGATGACGCCGCGTCTTGGGGGACGGTTTTAGTGTGCGTAACACGTTGGCTAGCGGCGCCCAGCAGCGCCCGGGAGACAACTACTCAGGCAGACCGGACAGGGGTGGCCAAGGCTCTCAGGCGTTTCCCCCCGTCCCTCAATCAGGGCCCTTTCTCTCGTCGTCGTGGCCGTTCGTCGCCCGACGGGCGGTGAGCTGAATCGAATCGGCCTCCCGTGGACCTCCAGAGGAATGGGGATCGTCGGCCGACTCAGGTCACCGAAAGAAGGCCACCGCATATGGGGCTAGGATCTGCCTCTTTTTCGGGTCCGCTGTCCAATCCTATCGGGTCTGTATGCTCGCCGCGGAAGCCGGCCGACGGCTGATCCGTTCCAGGCCCTGGCGCATCGCGAGCCTGGGCTGGGGGTCACGACGGGATGGAAGGGTTGGCACACCGCGACATGACGGCATCGTCGCTGAGTTTTGTCACGCGGTGAGACCTGCGTGGCCGCCGCCGCGACCATCACAACGTCGGGTCGTCAAGCCCCGTCCCCAGTGAGTGTGACGAGTCATAACGGTGCCCGAGCACGCTGTCGTCGTTGGCAGCTGGGCCCGCCTGGAGCGCCTCTTTTGGAAGGATGGATGCGCCTGAGCCCGACGCCTTGGGTGCCGTTTGCTGGGCATAGCCATCGTCGACATGGGGGTCGAAAAAAGAAAGCAATGGCAATGACGGCATTGCTCTGCCGCAGCTGAGACGCGGTGACGGATCCCTGACGAAGGATGTCCACGCCGTCCCGGTCCCTTTACCGTCGTCGTCATGCATCGTTTTGGTTTGGCATGGCATGGTGACGCTGTTGATGCGGTTTCCCGATGCCGTGCCACGCGCACGAAACCCTTGGTGGTGAGGTCCAAACTGTGCCCCCCGGAGAGTAAAATCGCTCGTGCAGTCTGGGGTGGTCGGCCAGATGGGGAGAGGATTGTCAGGAGTGTGTCTCACTCACAGTCAGGCCGCTGCTCTTGCATGGTTGCTTGCTCAGGCGACGCAGGTCTTCGGTCAAGGACGCGGGCTTCTCGGGTCGGGTCGGCCTTCTCGACCTGCCGCAGTAGCTGCAGTAAGCAGGCCACGGCCGCCGCTGGGTGCATACACCTGCATTTGACGATGTACTGTACTTGGAGTCCTTCAAGTGTGGTCTTCTTTCCCACCGGGTTGGGCGGCGCTGCTGTTGCCAGACGCACACGCGATGCATGTCTCGACGCAGCCTATCACGGCAAGAGACACATCTTTTGGTGTTGAGACGACCGTCAGGGACGATTCCCATTTGCTCTTGGCTCAGTGGCACAGGCTGCCTGGCTTGCAGAAGCGTCCTGCACCCGGATTTGTTCCCTCGTCGGCAGGATGACCAGTCTCTGTCAGGACGATGTCCAACAGACGAAGAGCGGCGGTGGCTGACGTCCAATCCCCAAGGGTCTGCCTCGTTTTGGCAGCTGTCGGCATAGAGCTAGCGCGGCCACCATGGGGTGACCGTCTGTGCCCAAACACCCAAAGTGAGGCGGATGGGCCCCGCACCGCCAGCCATAGGCTCTCGAGTTTCGACACAACGGGAGGTCGACAGGGGAGGTCCCTCGTGAGCTTCTTGGGCGCTGCGCTGTCGCTGGTGTTTCGTGCTGCGGCTTGCGCGGGAATGTCACCCCGCTAAAACAGCCAACCCGCCGTAGCGCGGATGATGGAGATGTCGGGGAGGCTCTTGTTCGTCGAAGCCCCAGTCAGCAAGGCACCTCATGCAGAGTCCTAGAAGAGATGACCTCGGAGATCTTGCAAGGGGATCGCCCGGCCCCAGTTGAGGTGCGGCCCTCTGCCGCCCGGGTGATCATTGGACGGTTGTTCTTCTCTGCCGCCATTGCTGCCTGCACTATGGATGTCGCGGGGTCATTTCGGGCGTCGCATCAGGCTGGCTGACCGGATGTGTGCAAAGTTGAAGTCCGAGTGTTCGGTCCGAGGGCCGCGAACCACCTGCTCATATCGGTGCTGCCGTAGTTTCAGCGCCATTGTGTCGCGATACCCCATGTGAAATGAGCCTCGTGGTCGCATGATGCTGTTTGCAAATGGCGGTCGCACGACGATCGACCGAGATCCACCAGTCGCTCGTGTCGTGGCGGGACATTGTCATGGCTTGAGGCACTACGAGCACGTGCCGTGAGATGGAGATCTGTCGAAGACGACGATCTCGAGCGGTGCGTGTCAGAGAGCCGCGTTGCCGTGGCGTCCGCGCTATTTTGGGCGTCTTGCGGTGTTCTATCCGGGGCCATGCTGGAAAGGTTTTTGAGATTGAGGTTTGGATGTTCCAGCGAGTTCCAGCAGTGATTGCTTGTACGTACGCCGAATCATGCGGAGCGGGTCAGTCGTAGCGAAAGCTCCGGAGATGGGAGCATGGGCACGGGAAGCTCGGGGATGAGGATGTGAAGATGTCGGACCGGTGGAAATGAAAATCTATGAAGTCGATACTTGAGAGAAGGTCTTGTGAATGCAGATTTGACGGCGAGGAAGGAGCATGGGCGCAGCTGCTTCTCTTCGCATGCTGGATCATGACTTCTTGGCAGGCACGGACGCTGAGGCGGGGAGCTCCTTCCCTTTCCTGCCACAGCCGGCAGAACCCCGGCAAAATCCCATCCGTGATGATGACACCTGGTCGCGTTATCGCCCAAGTCTCCGGACAGCTGTATCAAAGCTTCCTGACGACTAGCTGTATTATCAATCGCAACTTCGACGGCCAGGGATTTTTTCTGGACTGCCTATGTGATTCCGCTACACTACTGCGGCACAATGCGCCGACTCAATCTGGCTCTTTTCGCTTCGGCGCAGCTCGCAGCAGCTGCGCGCCAGCAGAGCTTCAGTCCCCATGATGACCTCGTCGCCTACCCTCAGGTTCGCAACCAACCCCTCCAACTACCCAGCAGACTGGAACCAGCTGACCCATGGCCTGCAGTATGAAATTGTCTTCTCGGAAGGATTCATCTCTCAGCGCGAGGCCAATTCGCTGGTCGACCGTGCGAACCCCCACGGAACCTACTCGGCTGACTTTGCCTCCCAATCATCACTCTCCAGCAATGTCCGTGAAGCCTCGACTGGCGAAGAACCTGGCACCGACGAACCTCAGCAGACATACGAGGTGATGCACATCCACCCTTCGAAGTACCTCTGCTCCGTCCCTGTGCTCGAGCCGGCAGCACCATACAATGAGACGGCGAGCGAGCTGGCAAAGCAAGAGGAGGCACGCGAGCTTGCTAGGGCATCGGCTGCCGGCTGGGAACTCCTCTCAGAGCTTGAGGGCACCTGTCTGTACTTTATGTCAGGCTGGTGGAGCTACAGCTTCTGCTACAACCGCCAGATTGTGCAATTCCATGCACTGCCCATGATGCCCAACGGCAAGCCGCCAGTACGCGATCCTAAGACGATGGAATTTGTTCTCGGCCGGGCCGCCAAGGCAAACACGAAACAGAAGAAGCAGAAGAAGCAACAACAAACCGACGCAGACGCGACACCCGGCAAGCCGGCCGTGACGACGGACCTGCAGGTCAAGGGGGACCAGCGATATCTGATGCAGCGTCTGGATGGCGGTACCATCTGCGACCTGACGAACCGCGAGCGCACAATCGAGGTGCAATACCACTGTGTGCCCGGCATGAAGGGTGACCGGATCGCGTGGATTAAGGAGGTCACGACATGCGCGTACCTCATGGTCGTCAACACGCCGCGCCTGTGCAACGACGTGGCCTTCCTCCCGCCCTCGCAAACAACGGCAAACCCCATCACCTGTCGCCTCATTCTTGACACGGATGACCCGCACGCCGAGGCTGAGTGGCACCGCCGCAAGACGCTCGAGGCCGAGGTCATGATGGGGGCCAAGAAGGTTGAGACGCTTCTCGACGCGGCCAAGGACCCCCTGTTCCTCGAAGGCGAGCGGCCAAACCTCAACTCGGATGCCTTCTACAAGCACGCTGCCATTAATGTTGGTGGCGTAGTCGTCGGCGGTCGTAACGTCCTCGGACAGACAGACAAGGACGGCAAGGCCGGAACGGTTCTCAAGCCGCCGATGAGCTACCTCCCCAACAGGGCGGCGGCGGGCAAGCCTGCTGAGAATGTTGACGGCGAAGAGACGGTAACGATTGCGACCAAAGCGGCAGCCGACGATGGCGGGGAGTACTGGACGCTCAACGCGGAGGAGCTTGACGAGCTCGACATTGACACGAAGCTGATGAACCAAATGGTCGATGAGATGGAGAGGCACGCCCAAGACCAGGGCTGGTCTCTGGAGCTGGCGGAAGGACCGGACGGTCAAAGGGAGCTACGGGGATACCTCGACAAGGACGACGTGCCCGAGAACCAGGAAGAAGGCAAGGCCAAGAAGGCCCAAGGTGCCGCGGCAGAGGGCGATGCGGAACAGGAGCAGGTGGGCAGCCAGGAGGACTTTTACGAGAATGCCTGAAGGCGGCATTTATCCATGTACAATGAGTTCATTTACACAGCATCGGCGTTGGGCAATGCGAGGAGTTTTCCTGGGAAGTGTTCACTAATCCCTCAGCCTCGTGACAACAGCCAGACATCACCCCACGACAGCTTGACAGCTTCATGCAAACTTGGTCAACGCCACCCATCAACACATGCTCCCGCGAGTCATGTCATGACATGATGCAAGCTTCAGCAGACCACCGCTAGCCCGGGTTTCGGCACCCAATGCCCATCTTGTTGCCGCGTAGGACGACGACCAGCGACAGCGTGATTGGCCATCCCCGCAAACCAACGCTCTGCCGACGCCAGGGCTAGAGGGGTCGCAGGTCACGAGGAGGTTGTTCCCCGCACATGTCGACGCACGGGGACGCCAGAGCTTCTTGAGACGAGAGGAGAGGAGGGGGCGAGACCGTCGGTCATGACGGGGAAGACGAAAGGGAAAGGCACGTCGTTGCGGCTCATCGTCCCCCGCAAACCTTCTTCATACCTCGATCAGATCTCTCACCATTCACCTACAATTCATCCCGCAGATCCGCCTTCATCTTGGCCCCTTCGCTGAAATATTCGCTGAATCTCCCCATGCTCCGACACGAGCCGCGAGACATTCCAACCCCGCAGAAACCCGTCCTCTCCTTTCACGATTCAGGGACTTTTGTCCGCCTGAACTGAACCCCTGACCTGACAGCTCGCTGCCCACCACCCACCCCCGCCAGGCGGCTATCTCGTCCCCCTTCCCCCGCGATGAAGCAAGAACACGAGGATCCCGCGAGGAATCCAGCGAGTGCCGCGGACGAGCCGCAATCGCCAGGTGCAGCGAAGAAAGCAGCGCAGGCAAAGAGAACCGTGTGCGACCACTGCCGAAGGCGAAGTATGTTTCGTCCCCTCTCTTCTCTACCCTTGCCCGTCAACGACGACATCATGTCATGAGCTTCCGCGCCATCCTCCCCCTCCCCAGCAGTGTGCCCCCAGGCGGCTCCGTCTGCCGGCTGCATGGTACCCTTCCCTCTCTCGGTGCCCAATCTCCCCCGTGACATATCTTGCTAAGCTTTTGTCCTTCTCTGCTAGGAATCCGCTGCGATGGCCGCTTCCCCTGCGAGCAGTGCGTCAACGCCTCGCTGCAGTGTCGGCGAGACCATGTCCCCCGGAAGAGGGGTCCCAAGCGCGGTCACGGGCGCGTCATCAACGAGCTTCGCGCCACTGCCCACGACGGTGCTGCCATCGCCAACATCACCCCGGCCGACAACCCGACCGAGTACGTCCGTCGACGTCTCTCGTCGGTATGTCCGCCACTCAACCTCGACGGCCTCATGAGCGACTCGTCGGCAGACCCCTCGCGCAACCCCTCGGCGGCATCGAGCCCTCCCGGCTTCTGGGCATCACTGACCTCGGCACCACCTGTCTTTGACGTGCCGGAGCCACGGAGCGCCTTTTCCTCCGACGAGTTCCGCCCTCGGACACGAACATACTTTGATCTGATCCCGCAGTGTCTCGACCTCTACTATGAGCACATCTACCCCATCATGCCGCTGCTGTACATGCCTGCGGTGAGGGAGACGGCGGCGAACCCGGCTATGGCGCCGCATGAGAAGAATCTCGTCTATGCCCTGTGTGCGCTGACGGCGATGCATATGTCTGGGAAGAGCATCGACGCTGCCACGCCCACGCCATCGTGGGAGGTCGTTGGCCGTTTCTTCCTTGACGAGACGGTCGCTGTCCGCCAGTCGTATGATTTCCTTGAGGACTTGTCGCTGTCGTCTGTCATCTCGTCTTTCTATCTGTCGACAAGCTTTTTTGAGATCAACCAGTCGCGCAAGTCATGGCACTACCTGCGGGAGGCCCTCAACCATGCCCAGGATATGGGGTTGCAGGACGACTCGACCTACTTTGGGCTGGGGCCTGAGGAGACATTGTGCCGACAGCGAGTATTCTGGATCTTGTTTGTGACGGAGAGGTGAGTTTATCGGGTTGGCAGCATGGGAGCATCACTGACGAGACAGATCTTTCGCCATCCTCCGCAACAAGCCCATCACATTCAAACGGACACCCTCGCTCCCATCGACGCGCCACCCCTACGAGTCTCCCGACATTCACGCCGGCTTCCTCCAGCTCGTCTCCTCATACACACCGCTTGACGAGTCGTTTGTGACCGCATGGAACGAAGGGTCCGACCCGCGGGTTAGCTCATCCACCTTCCTCGCTCTGCAGAATCTCTTGTCTCTGCCCCCGGCCTTCCTTCGCCCACGTCCACCCACCTCGGCCTACGGCACCCCGGCCGATGAACCAACAGACATCCAAAAGGCCGACCTCCTCATCACGCAGCAGTGGCTCCGCCTCATCGTATGGCAATCCTCAATGCGCCAGAATCTCCTCACCTGGACCGACCCCTCCGACGCCGGCGGCGGTTCCGACGGCTCAGCGGGATCATCACCTCAGTCACCCGCCGCCACCACAGCCGTGCCAAACAACAGCATGTGCTTCTCCTTCCCTCTGACCGTAGCGCGAGACACGGCTTCGATCCTAGCTTCCCTCCCCGCCAAGGCCGTCGAGGTTCATGGTATGGGCATCATGGAGAAGATTTTCGAAATTGGCTCGTGGTGTGTCAACGTCCTCGGCGCGTGTGAGAGTGTTGGGTTCTCCACCGCTGGCATGGACCTGACGGCTGGTGATCTGGGTCTGCTCAGCGGCCACGGCAGCAGTGGGCGCAAGTCGGCGAGTTTGGACCCTATTGAGTTTTTCGTCAGGACTCTGAGCGCCAGTCCGAACAGCAGGACGCAGTTTGCAGAGCGTCTGCTGCAAGCGGCAGGCGAGAACCCGGGTTGTATGCGTGTCGCGCTAAGCCCTGCTGTTGGGTACGATGCTGGGCCCGGGACGTATGGTCCAATGGCCGCGGCGGCCTGGAACCAGAGGGGCTCGATTCTTGGAGAGCTGGTGGTAGCACAAGAGGATGAGGCTACCACAGCAGCCATGGAGGAGTTGGACCTGACGACGTCCCTGGATCTCGCGACATCTCTCGATGCCGCCATGGCTGGAACCGGCAGCATGAGTCTCGGCAGTGGATCAGTCGACCTCATGAGTCCGTTGACCATGACGACGAGCTACACGCACAGTCAGGGCAGTCAAGGGTTCGACGCGATGGGCAGCATGGGGAGCAGCATGGGCAGCGGCGGCAACGTCTTCGCGTCGTGGTCGGGCTGGGGCGAGGGTCAAGACGGCAGTGGACAGCCAAGGACCACTGCCGAAGGTGATGTTACCTATAACGGGGATCAGGAGGGCGGCGATACTGAACGGAGGAACCATGGCATGGTAGGCGTCTGGTGAAGAGGAGGTTTGAGGAGTTTGTCGTTTGTGTGTACAACAGGGCTGTAACAACACTTCTGGGTTTGCGAGGTCGTCACGGTAGCCTGCAATTTGAGTCTTTGATATTACAGGCCGAGTGACTGAGTTGTATGTCTGGTTTGTCTTGCTGCTCTGTTTGATGGCACGGAGGTAAGTGGGAGTGGGCGGCAAACTTCACGAGCTGGCTGTATAAAACCAGCTCTCCCAGGAGCCCATTGCCTGCATCGGTCGTCGCATATTACGACTCATCTATCAGCCAACTCAACAATGGATGGGAAGAAATTAGCCAAATCCTTCAGAGAGGGTGTCCCTTCGAAGGACGGCGCCCTGTCGATGCGTCTCCCAAAACCTGGTACAGATCAAGAGCACCCATCAAATGAGCTTCGCTGACCTCTCTTACCTACTTAGCATCAACCAAGAACAATGCCCCCCGTGGTGGCAGCTACGACAAGACGAATCAAGCACCTCCTCCGTGTCCTATATCCGAGAGAGAAATCCGCAGCACCGACACGAAGTGGCCCGCAGCTCCTAAGGAGTTACGGGACGAGAACGCTGCTGGCAAGTCGATGGACTTTAGCTATGGCATAAAAAACTACCCATTTAGGCCCAGGTCGCCCTCCGAGCGCGCTCGTGCCGATGACGGCATATCGAGAGCGACAGCTGCGGCTGCGGCTCCTAAGCCATCGGCAGAAGTGGTGGCCACTTTCAAGCAGTTGGGAAGACAACGCCGGAAGGAAAAGGAAGATGCCGAAAGGCGTCGCCGTGAGGAGGAGGACAGAGGCCCAATCGCCTCGAAAGAGGAGCCGAAGAAGGAGACGGGCCAACCCGCCAACACTCAGCTCACACCCTCCATGGCCCCGCGCGGCAAGTGGGATATCCATTCTCCAAAGGCAGCAGTGATGGCCTTGAAACCTCTTGAGGATATCTCACTCCCGCCCAGGCCGCACATGCTGCAACCTATGAAAGGACCCTTTGATGAGCTCCTGCCCCGCAAAGCCATGTCGTACGTGGGACACACTGATGAGGATGAAGATTGGGAGCACCTCTCAAGCGACTCGAGCGACTCGGAGGACGACACTGACACGGTCGGGGAATGGGAGATGCTGTGAGAGAAGCATGCACCACCACGGCAAAGTGAGGGGTCGTTTCCATCGGGATCATCGGAGTCGAGAACCCCGTCGACGGTCTTTTCGGGTGCTGCGTGCGATGTCCCAGACGGGCCGGCGCCTTCGTCCGAGGTTCTTGGCTGCAGAAGGACGGCGGCCCTTTTTTCAGTCTGCAGCTAGGTTAACGAGGGAGGGCCGGCGCCGACGGTGGTGGCTCGGGGGACCGGGCCAGGCGCTCGTGGCGGCAGTTTGGGAAATCATGAGACGCGTCGCGGGGGATGTTGCAGCGGACGGCGCGGTATCATGTTGATTGGGAGGAGGTTGTCGCGAGTCGTGGGGAGAGGAGGCACAGCACAAGTGAAAGTGAAGCACAAGATTGGGCTGTGGTTTATACAACCTCACTCACCAAACATAGCACACTGTGATGCAGTCCCAACCTCGTCTGTAAAAATAGACCCATCTTCGTGGGCCCTGGCCCGGTGGATGCAAAATCCCCGTCCAGTCTGGCGATGCCCCGTCGTTCGTGATGTCACAAACGGACCCGACCCGCCATGCGAGCACTTAAGATCCCTGTCGCGTCTGTTGGTCTCTCCGTCGTGTTCAAGTTCGCGTCCGACTCCGAGGTTCCGTCCTGTCTGGAAGCCGATAAATCCAGAAAAGTTAGAACGAAACATCCGCGCTTTGTCCCACGGTTCAGCTGTCTTCGCCCCAGCCATGTCTAGTTCTTCAGGCGGCGTCGCGGGCTACTGCCGGGTCGGCGACGGACCGCGGCCTGGCGCGTCGGGCGGCCGGTAGTTCCTTTTTGTGACCGGAGTGAGGGGGGGCATGGGCCTTATATCCCAGGTGAGTATGGCCGGGATGGTTCCCTCTCGGAGATGGGCACGGCGTGTGCTTTGACCTCGGCGGCGCCGTTCAGCTGGGGGTCTGGGTGCGCATCGACGCAAACATCCAAATACCAGTACTCGGTATCATATCGAGGGCAAGCTGTATTGATGCAGAGGGCAGAGGAGAGGGGCTGCGTTTGTCGCGCGATTCCACCCAAATGCAGCGTGTCGTGTCAAGATGCGCGCCCCCGGCAGATGGCAGACGCGCCTCCAAGGAGAGCGTCGCATCCCGCGGTGATGGAAACACGAGTGATTGGATGGACGCGCTGCGGCAGACCGGGGAAGCGAGCCTGATCGCAGGGGGGATGGGAATCTGCTGCAGGGCGGCGGGGGCTGAGGGTGGGCGAATTTGGCCGGGGCGAGGTAGCTGATGTTAGCGGGCAAGAAGGAGACTTCTGATGTCGGCAAGTTCAATGGGTCGATCTGGCTCTGGACTTGAGTGCTGCTTCACGACTGTGGTGTCCGAGTTGGGCATCAGAGAGGCCACGATCAGCAATACTACCCTCAAATATAATGCCCAACGACTTCAAGTGATATTCCAAGTATTATCGTGAAACCGCGCGACTCACCGACCTGTTCATCCCTTCCATCCTCGTCCATGATGTGCCCGACGGACGGCGGGATGGACCGGCACGGGAGCCGGACACCTGACTGTGGACCTCTCCAGCGCACACAACCCCCGCCCCAGCGCCGTTCTAGCGTCCCTGGCTCCCCCCCTATAGCGCTGTAGCCCCGCCTAAGCCCGCTGTCTTACGGCCCAACGGCGCTAACGGGGACGACCTCAGACCTGCAGTCCACACACACCTCACCTCGCCTTCGCCCCTGCCCAGGCACATCAGTCCAAGTTGGTGCGCACAAATGCGACGAAGAGAACAAACAAGGGAATGGAGATGGAGAGGTGGATCGGCCAGTGTGATGGCGGCAACGAGCACATGCGCGACGCAGGAGGCGGCACGACGAACAGGACCCAGGACCGATTCGGTTGAAAAGGGGAGGTGCAGCTTGGGAAAAGAAAAGATGCAGATGTCGAATAGGGAACCTGCCCAGTCACAGCACACCTCTCACCTCCCGCTTCCTCTTCATCTTTCCTCGTCATCCTCATCCACCTCCTTTCCTTCATTCCTCCTCCCTCCTCCCCTCCCTGCATCGTCACCACATCTTACTTATCTTGTACCACTTACTGGGCTGTACAAGTCCGCCCATCACACGCACCCCGGCTCAGCGTCACATCGCCCGCCAGGCACAGCACTCGACTGGCCCGCCGGGGACCTGCCGGGATTCTCGTCACGTACGGATCAGCACACGCAGGGGTCCAATTCCAGTCTGAGCCTGGTTCATCTTCATCCACAGGCCGACCGCAGTCCATTCCAACTTCTCTCTGCTTCCACTTCCACCCCGTTTCTCAGACGACAAATTCCCTCCCGCCCGTCTCTTCTTCTTTGTTCCTGGCTGCATTCCAAGACTGTTTCATTCGCCCCCCTGTATCTTATCGACTCGTTTGCCTACGCCTCGCTTGGCTCCAAGACATCAGCTCCTCACAACAGGGGACCGTGCCGTCACCGGTGTCTCTGTTCTCTCACGACGAATATTGGGTGGCTGGGAACGACCGCGATCGACACTCCGACACCAACGCCCAGAGTCTCAATACCACCAAAAGCCGACAACACTACTTGCCTGCCTCTTCGCTTCCAACAAACCCTTTCCTCGTCACTTCCATCGTCGCCTCATGACGAACAGCCGCATCGCCAGTCCCGACTGACCTGCAGTACCCGGCGATCCTTCCACCAAAACCCGACCAAACCTGCCCTCAACCAGGTCCAGCCCTGCTCCGATGCAATAATACCCCCGGCTATACCGCCAGAGCGCACGTCAGCCCTCGTGGCCGCTTCGCCTTTTTGTCCATATCACTGCCGGGACTCCCTCGCCAGCGACCTCCATTCTCCGAGCCTCTTTTCCCTTTCGCGACTCGCGCCCGCGCCCGTTTGCACTCGTCCACAGGCATCATCCCTCGGCCCGCCCACACTCGCATTGACGACGACTCTCCATCCGACACGGCGCATTGATGTTTTGACGCGGGGCTGCCGCTCGATTCGATCATAGAAACAACCCATTCATCCAAGAAACGTTGCGCCGGCTGCAACCCTTGTCTTTATTACAATACCACCTTTGAAAATACTTCCACCTTTACACACCACCAACATCATACACCACACACCATGGACGGCCCCGGCAGCTATGCCCAGGCTCGCGAGCGTAGAGGCTCCCGATCCTCAACCCACCGCCCTCGTGCGCCCTCCAGAGCCTCCACAGGCACACCCATCACGAGAATGTCCGTCCACAGCGCCAACAGTTCCAACTCGCAACTTGCGTCGAACCCTCCTCCCCGACCCTCCACCGTCGTCCACGCCGGCCACCGACACCAGCACTCCCACTCGTCTTGCAGGACCCCTACGACACCGAGACCACAGTCCACCGCGCCGAGAGAAGCCGCTCCGAGTAACAACAGCGGGCCGTCACACGCCGTCGTCTCGAGTTATCTCCAGGAGAGGCTGCAGAAGAGGAGAGAAGAGAGCGAGAGGAACGCCGCGGCGCGTCTGCTCCAAGATATGACCCCGCCAACCGAGCCGCCCTCGCGCACCGCCCAGAGCTCGCCCATCAAGGGTGGCGCCGCCGACGCCAGGCGACCACTATCCAGCGGCGGCAGCGAACGCAGCGAGCCCACTAAGAAGAAGGGCATGGGTGTCAAGGAGATGGAGGCGGTGAGCCCTTCTTGTCTCTACGTGTGATGCCACAACGCTAACAATTTGTAGACAGTCTCGACCCTGCACAAACAGAACTTCGACCTCAAGCTGGAGCTGTACCACCACCGCGAACGGCAGACGGCTATGGAAGAGCGCCTCGAGGTGCTTGAGGCCGGGAAGGCGCAGCTGGAAGATGTCAACGACAAGCTGCTGGAGGAGCTGGAAAAGAGGGATAGGGCTGTACAGGAGGCTGTGCAGATGATTCTTATTCTCGAGGCCCAGGTCGAGAAGCTTGTCAAAGAGCGCGAAATGGTGCGACAGGTTGAGGCGGCCGGCTTCAGCCGTCTTGCGGACCTCACGGCCGCCCTCAACGCTCCAGTGGCGCCAGAGCCCCGCGTCATCAACCGCATGCCCAGCTTCTTATCGGAACGGTCAGAAAGCACCGCCAACCTGCGGCGCGTCTACCTGGGCACCCAGGGCAGCCTGCTGAACTTGCCCAAGGTGGCCGAAACGTCGCCCATAGCCGACCACGTACGATCGACGAGTATGGCGCTGCGTAGCCCTAGCCTGAGCGACCTGAGCGAAAGCTCCTTCGCCAGCGTGTACGGCGAGAAGCCCGGCATGGATGAGACTCTGGGAGATGAACAGGTGGAGGAAATGACCATCCCGGACAGCATCACCCTTCGGTCTAAGCAGCGAGCGGGGTCGAACGCCAGCGATGCCGGAATGACGCCTAAGACGCGCCCATCCGCTCGCGGCACTCGGTCCAGTTCGATCAACCGGCCGGCGTTCCAGTCCTTGAATAACGTGGTGGACCAGGGCTCGCCTCTGCAGCGACTTGAAAGGTCCTTCTCATCAAACAGCGAGTCGCCCGGCGCCGAGAGGCCCTCGCGGCCACCGCCGACGCAGCACCCTAAGAGGACGCGGGAGGACAAGAGGGACTCCTTGCGCAGGGTCACCACGGACGGGCCACGAAATTACGATCACGCGATGCCGCCTACGCCCGACACTATCTCGACCACGACGCTGCGGCGCTTCAAAAACTCCAACGAGACACTCACACACCAGCGCAACGTCCAGGACCGCAGCTACCTGGCGCTTACCGAGGACACGGCTTCGACGTCGACATCGACGCCTGACGACAGGGCCGACGGCGGCGCAGAGCTCAACGGCGGAGCGCCCATTGCAGCGTCAACACAACCAACGCCAGGGACGAGGGTGTTCAGCGGCGGCAGCTACTTCGATAACCGCATTCCAGTGGCACAGAGGCCGCGGTCGGCGGACGAGACGACTGTGTCGCACCGAAAGGGCAACGCGTGGGATTCGGAGGACGAGGATGACCGGGCATCGGTGCAGTCGCTGGAGTCGAGCCTCGATATCTGGCTGCAGCAGGGCAAGGAGCCAAAGAGACGTACTGGGCGTGAGTCGCCAGACCTCTTTGGGTTCCCCTCAACGGCCAACCGGTGGGATGGCGGCGCTGCTTTTGGGAAGGGCGCTCCATTGGCGGCCGAGGGTGCGCCGCTGCACTGGCCCGACCCGCTGAACGACCTTGTGCCTATTCAGCAGGAGCTCTTTGGCGGAGGATCTGGGCCTGCACCTCCGCCGCCTAACAGACGGTCAAGCCTGCACGCGCGGACTGGGTCGACACCGCCTGTGACGGTGCGGCATCACGAGCCGGGCAACAGCAAGCTGCGGCGGGCCTTCAGTCGAGCGGCGCGTCGTAACAGCGACACGGATCGGGGGGCTCAGCAATCGCAGCAACAACAACAGCCAGAGCACCCCGAAGGGAAGCAGTACCCGCCCTTGTCGCGGCCGCAGACAGTGACGCCACGTAACCACCGCAAGATTAACAATCTTTGGCGGCGGTCGATTGGCGGATCAGTGCCTCCAGCCAACGAGTACGTGCAGCCCCCGCCATCGGGACCTGCGCCCATCGACACGGCAGCGGCCAACGGAGGAACGGCCTCGAGGAGGGACAGCACCGTGGGCACGCCTTCGTGGGTGCAGCGGTCGAGCCACGTCGGGGAAGACGAGGCGCGGGCGACGCCGCCACCGATCCATCGACAGCCTAGGCGGGGAAGCATGGTTGAGGGAGATGGAGCTGGAGCGTCGGTGTATGCTGATTATCCTCAGACGCCAGGCACGCCAGGCGAGGCGGCGCAGGGGGGCGCGAGCCTGGGAGCGCCGGGGAGCGCGAGGAGGAAGTGGTTAACTGGGTTTGGGCGGACGAGCAGCATTCGCAGCAGGGGAGGTTAAATATTGTACAAGTGCAGTTAGGATTAGGAGTAGGAGTAGGACTAAGAGCGAAGCATGTTTTGTATTCAAACGGCGCAGTAGGCAGGTGCGGTGATATTCCATTGGTGGTTTGTGGGGTCACTGCCATGGTCATCTTGGAGCACTTTTGTCACCCGGCATCATTTCAGGCCTGTCACCCCTCTCCCCTTCTCATCATCACAACCTCCATCAAAATGGCCACCCGCCGGCGCCCCCCGATGCCCGCGCATGCGCACAGCGCTCTCATGGAAACAGCAGCCATCGTCTCAGCGCTCCCCCTCTTCGTCCGCGACGCCCTCGCCCCCGCGACCGACACCCTGCGCTCCATCGGCGCCTCATCCCTCCCCCACGCGTCAGCCTCTCTTCCACGGCTGTGGACACTCAGCAAACCATCACTCTTTTCCCACGGCTGCGGACGCGCCCTGGTCTATCTCCTTCTCGGGATTCTCGTCAACCACGTCCGTCGGACGCTGTGGCCATGGCTAGGCGGGGATTTGCACTACGCCCCGCTGGGGGATTTGAAGCTTGCGATTGGTAGTCCGCATGTCTTTCTGGGAGAGGTGCTGGGACGGGGATGGGGGGAGAGGATTGGGATGATGGCGTGGAAGATGGGTGTTGATGTGTTGGGGGCTTTTGCTGTGGGGGTTCTGGTGGAGGAGGAGAAGAAGAAGGAAGAGGAAGAGAGTGTACGGATTGATGTTGCGAGGGTTGGGGCGGTGGTGTACATGCTCTCAGCGGTAGAGTATGTCCATGCCAGGACGTGTCATACTGTTGCTGTCATACTGGCATGCATCAAGGGATTGGTCCCGCTGCCAAAGACTGTATGGGGTATTGGCGGCGGAGGGACCGAGGCACATCGTGCTGCGCATTGGGAGGTTTTGAGGGGTGCTGGGTCAGCGGCCAGGACGGCGGTGGCATGTCGGATGGTGGTGTACATCATGTATGCCCTGGGGCCGATGGTGATCGGGGCGATGAGGGGGGTTGCTGCTGGAAGACCGGGGATGGGGATGGTGATGGTCGGGGTTGGGTATGTCACGTATGTGGTGACGAGGTGGTCGAACAAGTATTACATGCTGTTGGAGATGTGGGGGATGGTTATGGTGTTGGGGTGGGCGGCTGTTGCGGGCGTGGTGGTTGTGAGGGAGGCGTGGGCGTCACGGATGTAGGGAGATGCTGGATGGAGTTGCGTGCATCGATGGCTTCAAGGAGAGACGGAGCTACTTTCAGGGTCTGGTAGTGGTGGGATCGTATCGAAATACCCATGTCGGCCGGTTAATGTGCAGGCAGAATAACCCCGGATCTCCTTGCGATTGCAGGCAGGCAGCCGAATTCGCATCAATCAGAGCGAGGTGTTGAGCCAACAGGGGTGATCACGTCTGTTAGTGTGTCCGCTGAAACTATGCTTGAGAACTAACACCGCCAAGTATCGCCAACAGCCCCCCGCATCGTGATGGCCTCACATCTCCCACCTCTCGCCTCGAAAATTCTCATCACAAACACCTCCAGACAGAGTATTTATACACTTGAACTCAAATTTCAGATATTCACCATCTTCCGCCCACCATGCTCGACCACAAGTCCCTCGGACAGGGCACCCACGTCCGAATGTCGCACAAGAACGGCGCACCTCCCGAGGACGTGGAAGCATCCCGTCCAGTCTCCTCCCCAGCAGCGGCGATCTACAAGACCCTCACGCCCAGCGATTTCGCGTCCGCTTCCACAACAGCGCCTCCCACATACATCGCGCCCGTCAGCCTCTACAACGAGAGCATCCCCTCCCCCGCCCTCTCACCGTGGGAGCGCGCCAAGTTCATCCTCGGCGTCACGGCCATCGCCAACGCCATCCTGACCATGGTCCTGACGAGTGTCAACGGCTTCCTTGGCATCATGATTGCGCCCGTCGCTGCGGCCGTGGCCTTGTGGAACGTCGCCGAGATGGCACGCCGCATTGACGTCCCCGGTGGCGGAGGCATCACGCCGGGCGCTCACGTCGGCATGCGCCTGATCCTCTGCGGCTCGCTCATCACCATGGCGGCTATGATGCCTGGGACGGCCTTTATAGAAAGAGTAGAGTATAGTGGAGGCCTGGCCATCGCCTGGACGGTCATTGGGATGTGCGGTCTTGGAGCGTAAGCGTCTCACCCTGATTCTCGACTGGTGTGGCAGATATGCTAATTCGTGAATGTAGGGCGATTGAGTTCGTGTTGTTTGTGCGCGCGTGCTGCGAGGAGGATTGGCGACGGAAGGCGATTAGGCGGGAGAGGAACGACTTGCTGCGCAAGGCGGGGAACTTGATCGGGCTTACGGAGTAGGATGTCCATGTCGAGGGTAGGACTCGATTTTCGGGGTAAACAGACGATGATGATAATGATGATGGGATGAAATACTGGAAGATCGATTGAATTGAGCTTACTTCCACGAGAGATGTGTTCAGGTAGAGCCTGGAGATGATGGAGAGGCGCCAAGCCGCCGGCACGCGCAACCCCCAACGTCATCACGTGGCCCGAGCTCCGAGCTCCGACACCTCCGGAGCACCTCCTTGACCCAACCTCACCTCACCTCCACAGCCTCACCACCTCAGCTGCCTTCATCCAGGCCTCAGTCTTTACCGTCGTCATCTAGACCCTCCCTCAAACTCCCTGGCTTCCCGTCCAGACCTCTTCAACATGTCCTCACCAGACCCCATCATCAACGATAACCCCGCGATCCAGTCTTACTACGCCTCCCTCGAATCACGTATCGGTTACCGTCTGGTCCTCGGCGGCACGCGTCACTACGCCTACTGGGATACGGATACATGGTTTCCTCTGCCCCTCGGCCCGGCCCTGCGCCGGATGGAATCCAAGCTCCTTGCCGCCCTGTCCCTCCCCAGCGGTGCAACCGTCCTCGATGCTGGCTGTGGCGTCGGCCATGTCGCTCTTTACATGGCCCGTGAAGGCGGCCTTCGAGTACGAGCCATCGATATTGTAGACCACCACGTCGTCAAGGCCCGCAGAAACATTGCCGCTGCTGAGGCTTCAGGGTCTATCTCACCAGGCCAAATATCCGTCGCCAAGATGGACTACCACCACCTGGAAGCGATCGGTGATGCATCCCTCGACGGCGTCTACACAATGGAAACCCTCGTTCATGCCACAAATCCAGCTGCTGTTCTCGCCGGCTTCATGAGGGCCCTTCGCCCTGGCGGCCGCATTGCCCTGTTCGAGTACGACCACGACCTCGACGGCGCGGCGGCCGATGCATCAGGCGTCGCTGGTTGGATGGTCAGGGACATGCGCCGCGTCAACGAACTGGCCGCCATGCCGACGCATCAAAAGGCCCGCCCGGGATTCTTCCGCGACCTTCTCAAGGAAGCTGGGTTTGAGCAGGTCGTTGTCCGCGACTACACCGACAACGTCCGCCCCATGCTGCGCCTATTCTACTACTTCGCCATCGTGCCCTACCTCATCGTCCGCCTCCTAGGACTGGAGCGCTACTTTGCCAACACCATGGCTGGGGTTCTGGGCTACGCGGCAGGCAAGCACTGTCGATACGTTGCAATCAGCGCCAGGAAACCGGGGAAGGAGCTGGAAGTGGAAGTGCAAGAACCGGAGAACCTCAAAACAAGGTGATACGGGGTCGGGGGTTGCCCGCGCTAAGAATGGGAATTCTGATTTGGTGGCCTGAAACCTGAGGTTCTTGCCTATTGTTGGTATTGTTTGGAAGGCTCACGAGTTCTAGCAGGATCGAGCTGGCTGGCGTTCAGTGGGTGGCCGATCACAAAGGCCCAATCAACGCCCCCTATTTGACAACATCAACCTTAATACCTACCTTGCAAGGCAACAGCCTGGCAGTGAGCCCTGAACTGCACAAACTGGTGCTGCCAATCTATCTACGCCCTCCATTTACAGCCTCTGGCCTTCTACCGCCCACCTTTCTTCTACAACGTTCGTCCTCTTGCGTTGCCCAACCTTGTACACCACCAAACCTCCTACTCCTGATCCTCCCGCAAGGTCCAACCTCCCACACCGTTTGACCTTTCGCGAGGCCCATCCTCTTACATCGACCGACCTTCTACACCGACCATCCTCACACGTCGTTCAACCTTTTACGAGGTTGATCCTCTTGCGTCGTTCGACCTTTCACATCAATCATCCACTCGCGTTGATCGTCTAGTCGCCTTGATCATCCACCCGCTTCGATCATCCTCTCACGTCGACCATCCTCTCACGTCGACCATCCTTTCATGTCGACTATCCTCTCACGTCAACCACCCTCTCACGTTGACCATCCTCTCGAGTCGATCATCCACCCGAGTCGATCATCCACCCGCGTCAATCATCCACTCGTGTTGACCATCCTTCCACCTCGACCATCCTCTCACACAGACAATCCTACTACGTCGCCCATCCTCATCACGAGATGGTCCTCGTCAGGGTGCCCGGCAAGAAGCCGCTGTCTTTCCCCTACATGCCCTGGCCCGAGTTTACAACCGACGGCACCAAGTACATCATGCCGCCTTCGCCAGACTCAGCCCCCAAGAAAGAGCCTTTCCCGGTCGGAGAGCCTTTCCCAACCGACATCTGCTCTGTCTGCCTCGAAAAGCACAACCGCAATCACTGCCCCTTTGTCTTGGCCGAAGGAAACCTCGCCTGGGGTCAAGCTGAGCACGGCCGTCTCCAAGGTGCTCTGGAAGCACGCAAAGCTGGCAAAGTGTTCAACCCTCCCAAGACTTCCAACGAGGTGGACTACGCGACCGGAGCGTTCAAAGGGGAGCAATGGCCCTTTATCGACTGGCACGCCCACATGTGGGAGGCACCGACCGGCACCATCAAGGAACAAGAAGACCAACTCAAGGCCCACAAGGCAAAGCTCGACTTCCTCTCTTCGCGTCGCAGGTCGATGCACGAGGATCTCTGCAAAGGCCGATGTGCCCGCTACAACCACTCCGACGGCGAATGCTCGCACATCTCCTTTCGCGAGTTTGAAAAGGTCCATGCCCGCGACCTCGAGAAGATTGAGGCGCGCCAAAGGAAGCTTAAGGGAAACAAGGAGAGGAGGATCAGGGCTCTGGATTGGAAGCCCAACAAAGGCACCATCACACCTCGGCAGATCCGATACCGACACCGACACGGCGTGACCCTGGCCGAGTTGAAGAGGGGGGAGCACTACTCCGATGACCCTCAGGTCCTGAGTCCCTGTGCTGGGCGGCAGAGGACCTGAAGGGCTGGTGATCGCCAGTCTGCTCTTCTGAGGAGCAGTGCACGACACGGAACGTTAGGCAGGGCAGCAGGGCTGCAGGAAGATCGTTGAAGTTGGGGTATTATAAGCCGTGGACATCAATAAGCAATCTTTGAGCGTTGCAGGGGAGTTTGTTTGAAGTCTTGTACATTATTTGCGCCATCATACAAACACTAAACCACCCCTAACGGCACCCAAGCTCGCAGTGAACATGCTCACCTAGGACCGTACATTCTCCAGCACAGCCTGCATCTCCCCATCGCCGCTTCTCTCGGCCATATCTACTGGTGTCAGCCCAAGGCGGCTACGAATCCGGAGGGACGGCTCGGCTCCGTATTGCAACAGAACATCCACCCTTTGGATATCGCCCATACCCACAGCCCAGTGCAACGGCGTCTCACCAAGGTCATTCTGCAAGTTAACACTGACGCCAGCTTCGGCAAACGCCTTGATCGCCGCATAATGACCCCTCCCTAGGGCAATATGTACTGGCGACAAGTTTCCTTTATTCCGCATCCCGAGAGACATGCCCCGCCTCTGCATGATCTCGATCATCTCAACGATGTCAAGATCCGCTGCAACGGCAGGGACTGTGTACCCCATTGCGTCAGGCGTAGAGAAGATGTCAATCAGGGCATACTGATCAGCAGGGGTAACAAACTCTGCCAGCACGGCGTCGAGGAATGGGCGGGCGCGGGATGTCCATGAGTGCATTAGGAGATGGACGAATGTACGGGATTGGCGCCCGCGAGGGACGCGGAGGACTTCAGCGATGGTGACGTGGCGATCGGAGTTGAGGAGGTCGTGATCATTGGCGAGACGGCGGGCGAGGGAAAGAAATGCTGTGAGGTCTTTTTGCTCGACAAACTCGATGAGGGCGGCGCGATCGGTTTGAAGGATGCGGATGGGAGGAAGGAGGCCGAAGCCGGGAGCTGTGATGGAAGTCATGGTCGTTGTTTGGGGGCCTACTGACTGAATTGAAGATCATTGCGGCCCCAGACTTTCTTCACGTCGCGAGGGAATACATTGGTTTCATTTGTATTATCTGTCTGGGTGTGATGTCGAGAGCGGTACAGCCGGCCTTGTTCGGACAGCATGACACAGGTTCTGTCGTGGGTATCGCGACAAAGCGTGCAAGTCCACAAGATCATTGTCGTAAAATTCACCCGCACAGATTGTTGTAGACAGTGTCCTTTCAAATCACAGCCCAACGAGCCAGAACTCTTCACCATGCTTTGGCACAACAGCCATTGAGCCCCATGAAGCCACCAAATCCTGCCTCTAAAAACAATGAACCGTCGACCAGACCTGTCGACTACCCATCTGTCCATGTTCGACATCGGGTCTCTCCGACATTGGACAAAACATCTGTCTGTCCTGATCAAACGGCAAAAGCAAAAGAACTGTGCGGCCACCAGGAATCGAACCAGGCTCTAATGAATGGAAATCATTAATGCTAACCACTACACCATAGCCGCAACTTGTGTGAAGGTCGAGGGTCCGTTGTGTGGAGGAAAGAC